>BCKZ01000014.1:50430-326339 GCA_001600815.1 Alloascoidea hylecoeti | reverse complement strand
TCGAGATAGGTATAGTGATCGAGATAGAAAACGAGAGAGAGAACAGGCACTTTGAACTTTAACATGGTAGCGGCGCCGCCACGAGAGGCATCAGGCTCGAGTCCGCCGTAGGACGGTAGTTTACATCAGTCTAGTTGAGGCTTAGTAGGGTAACGCATAAATGGCCCGAAAGTAAAATGTCCGAGTCAGTCTGCAAGAAGTCCGAAACCCGCAAGATCACGGGGGTGAGCAGATATGGCGATTAGTAAAGTGACCTGCCTAAGGTTGGGGGGTGTGTTGGATATATATTACACTCTTAGAACAGTTCACCAAAAAGCCAATCGACTCTTTAGTGAACTGTTCTAAGAGTGTAATATATATCCAACATGGTCAGTTAATTAAACAGAAAAAGAGAAGAAATTTTTTGATTAAGTGTGAGGAGGATAAGGAAGAGATTATTTTGGTAGATGTCTTTATTCTTATATGAATCGTTGATTGCCATAAATATATATTGTTATACTTCCTATTCCTCATGAATACATTTTTTTAAAGTTCCGTAAATGCAGGTACGAATTTAAAAGGCATCGCGAATCCATTACATGCAGATGAGATTAATGGTGGTATAATTATTGATTTATATACAAAATAGGATAGTACAGTGCTCATCCATGAAGTTTATTTCTTAATGGTATAAGTTTTTTGACTTAAAAATATATAGTCTAGTGATAGAAGGGCTAAAAGTGGATGGTACATATCTGCAGCCCATTTCTTACTAACTTATCATATAGTGTCGCTGTGTGTATTTTAAAAAAATATATCAATTCTTCCATTACAATCCAGTCCACGCGATTATATATTCAAACCTAGTATTCCCCTAAAATTTTTCTTTTCTTTTATCCTCATCTCCCACTTTATTTTTTCACTTTATAGGATTCTTTTAACACCATGTCTAATTATAATCATATAACTAAATCCGATTACAAAAAGTTCTATACTGTATCAATAAGTTATTATGAAGCTATTGATCAGGAATCAGAACTTGATCTCGAAACAGAATATGAGTTGATTGATGGAATACAAGAAGTTTTTATAGGGGGTTTTGTTTATCCTGAAAAATGTGTTGATAGGTTATGCCAACAATTTCGCGTCCATAATCCGGCAACTGATGATCTCGATGATAAGAAAATAAAATCTTCCTTGGAAAATAAAATGCTCATAATATCAATTGCAGACCATGAACTTTCAATCTATGGGATCATTCATCGATTAATAACCGATATTACAGTACCACGAAAAAATATTTCAATTGGTAAAGGTATTGAAATACCAGAATTACTCAATTTTGTTACGGATGTTGTAATGGGGAAATTTGGACTCAAGGTTCTCCAACCTGGTTATTTATTAAGTTTCAGAGGTTCCGAAGCTGGTTACAGGACTTTGTTGTTGAACACCATATGGCTAAATGATGATGAAATTAAAAGCATTGAAGCCGCCACAACCACCCTTATCAATCACGATTTTAATAAGGTTAATGGTGATTATAGATGGGATTTTTCAAAACAAAATGAAGTCATAAAAGAATTACTTGATTACGTTGATACACAGGAAGATAAAAGTTCGAAGGGTCAAACTCCAGATCTTCAGTATCATTATAGTCAGGATCCAAACTACAGAGACTTCGAAACAATAAAATATTTGGACGAATGCCATCAGAGTGCGGTTTTTTTAAAAGATGAACTAGACAGGAATATATATTCCAACATCAAAATTGTTGTTAAAATTCGAAGCAAAATTATCAATGAACTTGATGTAACTGGACGGAATGTGACTCCAACGATTAATATTAACAATGATGAAGAAGTTGGTATTTGTGGTCCCATTTATCCCAAAAAATCAAATTTGAAGACTTCTACTTTTACACACTCAAATATTGATCAAGCTAGTAAAAATGTAGTATTCAATGTCAAATTTGATGATAATGTAGATATATATAATTAAATATGATCAAGACCTATAAATTTAGCTACTTTAATATGAATTTGTGATATGATAAGAAAAATACTAGTTACATTTTAAGATAATAAGACGGATACCAGCTAATAACAATAATCAGAATATATGTATACCAACTATATTCAAAATAAAAGAATGACAAATACGCCTAATAGATGGTATAAGCCTAATAAAAGAAAATTTAAAGTAAAAAAAAATTAAGTGAAAAAAAAGTTAGATGAAAAAGTTAAGATCATAACGACACCATTTAAATCGAATTATGTGATGAATATGAAGAGACATTGGGGTTCAATATCATACTAGGTATAAATGCTTTAAATACTGAGTTTCAGTATATAATAAGTTCAGTTCGAAAGAAATTGCAAAAGGTGTTTAAGAAATTAGTTGAACAAGCTTTATTCGAATTCAATATTTTATTCGTTTTTTATTTTGTATTACTTATATAATTATCAAAATATAGAATATTTATATGAAAGAATTGGAATTTCTATTGAAGATTTAGAGGTAATTTCTTGAAAACTACATTCCAATTATGTTAAAGTTCAAAGTGCCTGTTCTCCCAGTTGCGCCAAAAAGCCAATCAACTCTTTAGTGAACTGTTCTAAGAGCGTAATATATCCAACAAATTATTTAATAGTAAAGATATTGATAGAGATATTGATAATTCAGATGATGGATTAGTAAATGAGCATGAAGAAATCAGTGTTCCAATATTAAACAATTTGAATGGCGATGAAAATATTTTGAAGAACATGGCAGATAATGAAAACAATATCTTAGAAGGAGGATGAAATGATATCTTGAAATCTGAGAAAGGACAACAATGAGGTCAGAATTCCAAACAATCATGAATAGTAGTGATCTATCAAAAAGGCAGTCACACTTAACCGTTATCCGAGTATGCTCCGTAAATCATCTTCCTGAAAACATTTTATTCTATTATACGTTTTGATTTGCAGGATAACTTCTTCCTTAAAAAAGATTAACCAAGGAACATCGAAGCCCTCTACAATCTTGTAATACTTTAGAGCTAAGCTGGGGATAAAAAACGACTTAATGTAATCTCAAACTGCGATTGTCCTTTTCCCACTTAGATTGTTTTGGCATGGTGGTGAACACTGAGTTAGATATCGATGATTAAATAGAAGGTAAATTTTACGGGTCGAATTTATTTTATTTTTCATTACGGCCTTGAAGGAACCTACATACACTCAGTATTAAAGAACAAGTACAAAATGATACGAATGGAAAGTACATCAATGACTAATATAACCATTAATTTAAATTTATTTTAAATTTTTTATTAAGAATATACGTATATTTGAGTAGCAAAACATATAGAGTATTACTATTATATTATTATATGTATGCTATTTATGAATTATTCCATTCTCGATACCGTTTGGATATAAATAACAGAAATTATAATTCAGGAATTAATTTCATAAATCTGACACACTTTATGATTTCCCAATCGGTGTTTGAATATGTAGAAGTCTTCAAGTTGGATTTCCTTGGTACATCTGAATTATCTGATACTACATCATCATTGTATTTACCAGGTCTTAAGAATTTAGAATCATCCATGAAATTATCAAAGCCAAAATCTGTACTATCATCCTCCAAAACGACAAGAGTACGTTTTTCTTCAACTTCGTCAGCTATCTTTTTGTTTCTCAAATATGGATTCAAATCAAAAAATTTCTTAACATTTGAAAGTTGGCCCATGGTAGTCCTGAGTGGTTTATCCTCCAACATTTTTTTTTTAGCTGCTGTAAATTCCCTTTCTTGTGTAGATACAAATTCATCCAATTCTTGTAAAATCATGGATTGCCTGGAAGGAGTCCAATCACTGTAATTATCAATCATCTTATCAAAATTGTTATTAACTGATGAAGTGGATGGAATTATAATATAACCTTTTTCTGAACCTCTACAACTCATCAAATGATTACATCCCGGATCAAAATACTTTAGTTGAAACTTTTCCATTACAACATCTCGAAGGTCAATAAGTAGATTTTCTATTTCATCATCACCATCATTAGCATTGTCTAAGAGGCGGTCTTCTACCATTCGAAGCGATAATACAATATTTGGGTGTGATCGATGAATAAGACCAAAGTCTGAGAGCTCATGATCTGCAATTGAGATTGTAATGTTATGAAAATTCACACATTTTACTTTGATTTGCTCAGTAGCTTTTACCAAATTATTGTACAACAGATACTTATCAGAAGTACGGTATTTGTCAATAAGATATTGATTACTGTGTTTGGCTATCATTGACATATCACAAAACTCTGAATAAAAGTCTAGAGTACGCTCTTCGACATCATTGAAGGAACCAACAAAAATATTTTTCAATTTGAATATCTCTTTAGTACCTGAATCAGCTTCATTGATGTTATCTAATTCATAATAACAGAGTGAAACAGTGTAAAACTTTTTGGTGTCCTTTAAAATATAATCCATATCGTTATCAGTATTATTAAACATTATTTTGTTAATTAAAAAGAAAAATAGTAGAAATTTTTTTAACAAGTGTGAGGAGGATGAGGAAGAAATTATTTTGGCAGATGTCTTTATTTATTTATGAATTTTTGACTGCCATAAATATATATTGTTATACTTCCTATTCCTCATGAATACATTTTTTTAAAGTTCCGTAAATGCAGGTACGAATTTAATAGGCATCGCAAATTCATTACATGCAGATGAGATTAGTGGTATAATTATTGATTTATATACAAAATAGGATATTACAGTATTCAGACATAAATTGTATTCCTTAAAGGTGTAAGTATTTTGACTTAAAAATATTTTGATTCTTTCATTAGAAGCTCCTCTATTAAATTATATATTTAAGCTCAATTTTTCCCTAAAATTCTTTTTATTATTATTCCTATCCCCCATTTTATTTCTTTACCTCTATAACATTATGATTTTTTTAACACCATGCCTAGACATATAACTAAATCCAATTATGAAAAGTTTAATATATCAACAAACTATTATAAGTGATTGATAGGAAAATTAAAACTTGATCGAAGGAATACAAGAAGTTTTTACTAGGGTATTAATGCTTATAAATGTATTTATAGAATATATCATGAATTTGAGTTCAAAATCCAGCAACTGATGATGATGAATGGAATGATGAGAAAAGAAAACCTCTTGAGGGTTTTGATAAGTTTGTAATTTCGATTGCAGACCATGAGCTTTCAATATATGGGACTATTCATCGATGAATAACAGATATTACGATACCACGAAAATAGATTAAACGTGTATGATTAATAAAATCATTCAGTTGTGTTAACGATGTTGTAATGAAAAAATTCAGACTCGATTTTGCACATGCTGGTCGTTTATAAGTTGCAGAGATTCCGAAGATGGTTATGGAACTACATTATTGGACCCCGTGATTGAAAATGAAATGAATACTAATGATATTACCGACTCCAAAACCACCATGGAAATGGTTGATAAGTCCAATGCCGATTTAATAAAATCTAATAGTGATTATAATCTTAGTGACTACTCCACAATCAAGCATATGGACAAATGCAATCAGACTACAGTTTGTTTAAAAGATGAAATAGACGGACATAGATCTTATGTCAATATCAAACTTTCTGCTGAAATTCAAAGTAAAATTGCTAGTATAATTGATAAAACTACACAAAATGTGACACCAATGATTATTTTTACGAATGATGAAGGAGTGAGTATTTGTGGTAAAAATTCAAAATTTGAAATCTTCTGTCTCTAAACCGTCAAATATTGATCAAGCTAGGAGAATTCTCAAATTTGATCTTTAAATACCTAACTGTAAAACTACTATTATCACTTTCTTCTTCTTCTGCCAGATCATCTAAAGTATCACTGTCATATTGCAATAATACTGAATTAACTCTATAATCTCTTCCATTTTTATATGAGATTCTTAAGATGAAATCATATCGCTCATAACAATATCATCAGTATTATTATTATATGGTTTTTTGATCAGCGGAAAATCAAAGATCTAATCACCCTTTTCAAAAAATTTTAAAACTTCTAAATTAAATTAAAAAGATGTAAATTTATGATATCCAAATGGAGAATCTGTTCTTAAGGCGCTCTATTAGAGCAACTCTTGCCGAAACTGAATTGATGGGCCTGTGTTATTTCTTCAACCATTTCTCTTTTACGGATCTTCTGTAATTCATGGAGTGATTTCAATGATTACCATTATGCCACTTAAGCACTTTGAGGCGACTTCTAATAATTTCAGGCAAATAACTGGAATACGACCAGGGTCTTCCGCATTGCGAATGTTGCAAGCTCATATTTAAATTGATCTCATAACCATTTCTGCTTTGAACCAGGTTTGTCTTTAGAGAATATTTCGGTATGAATCGAGAACTTGAGGCGGGTTTGAGGTGCGTTTCTACCGATAATTCCTATCAAAAGAGGTTTTAACTCATTTGATTTTCACGTAATTTTCGTTTATTGCTATTGATATGTGTTTAGGAACCAACTAAAGTTGAATTAACTCGCGTCTGGATATACTATTCAACAATCACAAATAGTAGTGATATACTAATATCACAGTCACGTTTGCATTGTCCGAATGTGTTCCAATGCATCATATTCCTAAAAACACAAAAAGCTTTGCTTTTTCTTTCTATTAAACCCTTCATTCGAATGATAGGGAAGATCAGTGAAAGAAGAACCCCTTTAAAATATCGACACGGAATAATTGAGGGTTCAGCTGTGCGTGAAGAAATGAAAATTACTAACATCGATTGTCTTCTACTTTGAACCGGATTGACGTGGAGAGTAATGGTAAAAGAGAAAGTAATATTTATTTTTTGGTCTGACCATAAGGGAACCTACACACACTTCATTTAACACAAGCATATAAAGTAGATTTTGTTCTCCTTTTATATTGTTTCTAACTAGCTAATTTTTTATATAACTATTTAGTGTATAGCTATTTCTGGCGGAGTAGCCATTAAACTTATAGCAACTTCAAGCGGAATTAGCTATTTTTATAAGGAAAGTTCTGGCGAGCTTCACCTATAATTCAGATATTACATCATTGAATTTGTAGGTCTTATGAATTTAGTTATCTAAACTTACCATAGCCACTATATAACTATCCGAACCATCATCTTCCAAATGGACAAGATTATGGCTTTCATCTGCTTCGAATGATATACTTATATTTCTGCAATAGGGGTTCATGTCAAAAATTTTCTTAACTTCTGAACGCTGGCCAATTGTAGTCCTCCATGGTTTTTTCTTCACCATTTTTTGTTTAATTCTGGTGTAATCCTCTTCCTGTGTAGAAACATAATTTTCTAATTCTTCAAAAATCTTGGATTGTTTATAAGCAGTCCAGTTAGTATAGCTATCACCACCTGTCTCTTCATCATTTTTGTCGTTAACTGATGAAGTCGAGGCCATCAAAATGTAACCTTTTTCCGAGCCTCTGCAACTCATCAAATGATCATTTGCCGGATCGAAATATTTTAGTTGAAACTTTTCCATTACAAGTGCCCGAAGGCAAATAAGTAATGTTCCATAATTACCATTACCACCATTAATTGAGAAACGCTCTTCCACCATTCGACGTGATAATACAATATTTGGATATAATCGATGAATAAATCCAGAATCTGAAAGTTCATGATCTGCAATCGAGATTGTAACGTTATGAAAATTCRCACAATTTACTTCGARTTCCTYAGTAGCTTTCACCAAGTCATTGTACAAGACAGACTTGTCAGTAGTACCATAATTAACATTAAGATCTTKAATACTGTATTCGGTTATCGGTGACATATCACAAAATTCGGTATAGAAGTCCGTAGTGAGCTCCTCAACATCATTGAACGAACCGACAAAAGTATTTTTCAATTTAAATATTTCCATAGCATCTGATTCAGCTTCATTGACGTTTTCCAATTCATAATAACAGAGTGAAACAGTGTAAAACTTTTTGGCGTCTTTTAGAATATAATCCATATCGTTATCAGTATTATTAAACAATTAATTATAATTATAATTAGTTAATTAGGTGGAAAAAGATATCAAATTTGTTTAAAAAGTGTGAGGATGAAGAAAAGATGATTTCTGCACTTGCTTCTATTTATATATTAATTGTTGACTATAAATATATACATTATACTTCCTATTCTTCATGAATACAATTTTTTAAAGTTCCGTAAATGCAGGTTTCATCAGTAGGCCATCACATATTAGATTGATGGTATACAAAATAGGATATTACAGTGTTCAGACATAAATTTTATTCCTTAAAGGTGTAAGTATTTTGACTTTAAATTATGTAGCGAAGTCATAGAATAGTTTAAAGTGGCATATTACATATTTACAGACTCCATTTCTAGATGATTCTTACTAGTGATGCATTGGATTAATACGGTTGGTACAGAAAATACATTAATTCATTCACTAATCCAGCCTAATCCTAATATTTTACTAAAATATTTCTTTTCTATTATTTTCCTCATTTTTGACTTTATTTTTTAACTTTCTACTATTACAATTTTTTTAACACCATGCTTAATTATAATCATATAACTATATCCAATTACAGCAAGTTTTATACCATATCAATAAACTATTATGAAGTGATTGATCAGGAATCAGAACTTGATTTCGACACAGAATATGAGTTGATTGATGGAATACAAGAAGTATTTACAGGGGAATTTACTAATACTGCAAAATGTGTCGATTATTTGTGTAAACGATTTCGCGTCGATAATCCGGAAATTTATCATTTCATGAAAAAGAAAATAAAAAATTTTAAGAATGATTTTGTGTTCGTAATATCTATCGCAGACCATGAGCTTTCAATCTATGGTACTATTCATCGTCTAATAACAAATATTACAGTACCACGAAAAAATATTTCAACTGATATAGGTAATAAAATACCAGAATTACTCAATCATATGAAACAGGCTGTAATGTGGAGTTTTGCACTTAAAGATGCACAACCTGGTATTTTACTAAGTTGTAGAGGATTAGGAGCCGGTTACGTAACTACATTATTGGACACTGTAGGTGATGATGATGATGATGATGATATTAATATGATTGAAGCTGCTACAACGGGTTCGACCCTTACCAATTACGATGCTAATAGTGCTTATAAGTGGGATTTTCTGATGCAAACTCAAGTTATAGGAGAATTACTTGATTTTTCTAATACACAAGAAGAAATGAAGTCGAAAGGCCAACATCCAGATTATAAGTATCATTATAGTAAGGATCCACACTACCGAGATTTCCATACATTAAAAAAATTGTATGAATGCCGTCGTACTGCAGTTCGTTTAAAAAATGAAGTAGATAGGAATATATATTCGAATATCAAACCCTCTGTTGAAATTCGAAATAAAATTGTCAATGAATTTGATGAAACTTCACAGAATGTGATCCCAATGATCAATGTTAATAATGGTGAAGGAGTAAGTATTTCTGGTCGTTGTTCTCCCAAAAAATCAAATTTAAAGTCTTCCAGTTCTACCCCATCGAATGTTGATCAAAATACCAGAAATTCCAGATTCAGTGTCAAAATTGATGATCATGTTTATATACTTCTCATATAAATATAGTCAAAGGCTACAATTTAAATATCTTAATTTGGTAATTGTAATAAAAATGATAAAATTTTAATAAGAGACAACTATGAAAATGTCTAAGAAGGTTCCCCCTATTTTTCTTTATAATTAATTTCTGGTATCACACTTAGAACAGTTCACAAGAAGTCAATTGGCTTTTTGGCGTAACTGGGAGAAACAGGCATTTAGAGCTTTAACTGTATTACCATTATATTCTGATTCAAGGACTTCCAATTCTTGAAGTCGGAAGTTTTGGATCAGACATTTATTTTAAATCCATATAAACTCTATTCTGATACTGAACTCCACTATTTTTAGTATATTATTAGCATTTTAATTATCCAGCAAAATTTTGTTATCCATCTATTAATTATCTTTATACTTATACATGTAGCAAATTAATCACATTGATATAAATCATCTATCAGGATCCAGAAATAAATATTTTTAATCATGACCTTCAATATTCAATAAAACTTTTATCACTCTCAATCTTCTTATTTATATCTTGTTGTTGTATGAATTCTTTTCTGAATTTATCAGCATTCCATTCAGATCTAAAATTTAAACAAACCCCCAATGCCAATAAATTGTTCAATCTTTTCAAGTCAGAGTTTCTAGTAAGCGTATAAGTTTGATAACTACCCTGATTATAATCAAAATTTGAATACTCCGGTAATTTAAAAAAACCTGAAGTGAGAGTTAAAACATGATATTCTGGTGCTATAAAATGATTTAATAAAACCTTGGAATTGTGTATATCAAGTGCGATAAGAGAACGAACATGTTTCATCATTTATATTTTTGATGAATTTTATGATACACATTCTTGGCTCAGACCATTTTCCGGAATCTCTTGGATTTTTAACCAATAATTCTGCTCTGATACTAAAAACTGCTTCAATGTCTTCAACTTCTTCAACTGAAGCTGAAGTTGATGGCGACTTAATATTGGAAGATGGGGCGGGAAATGGCCAATCGTAAGGTGGTGGATCATATCCTTTGTCATTGGCGAGTTTAGAGTTGTAACTTCCCATAATATTGATTATAGATGATAAGAACAATGATTAATTTAATGTAAGGAGGAAATTGATAGGAAGGTTCATATTGTGCCTATATTCAACTAGTTACAACTTACCACCAGACCAGGAGGTAGGCTGAAAATTTATCTTACTTCTTCAATCATTTATTTTACTGGATCTTCTATTTTCCATGACACCACACGAACAATGATAAGCAGTAATAACTCGAAAGTACCACGCGGGGTGGAAATCACTGATTTTTTTACGGTTAACTCCTGGCATCGAAGCAAGATAAGTAAACACAAATGATTTCCTCAAATGACAATGTTTCAAGTAGTATTGGAAGATCAGAACTATATCAATAGTTTTACGGAATATAAGAGATCGTATGAATATGGCTGTTGCATTGTTATATAAAAAATGTTTTAACGAATATGTTGAAAGAAATGATGGTAAAATCCCTCTTGATATAAATAAATCAGTGTACATGTATATGTATATTATCATTGGATATAGAATTCTTGATAATTTGATTAAAATTTTAGAAAAATCCTATTGGAAAGTACTCATTCGTTTATTAAACTATTCACCAGAATTAGATGAAGCATTGAATGAAAAAAAAATCAATACACCCTAAAAATGTGTGAAATTGTGTTTAAGGCTTTGAAGTTTCTGACCTTTACAGACCACCAGTTATAATCATATGTCCTAATTCTGTGGAGGATTTATAATTGTATAATAATAACTATGATTTGAACAGTATCGAACTGACATGTAATAGTTTTTAGATTAGCTAGTAGATAATTAGTTATATAACTTATACGATATATTCACAATTATAAAAGAAAATGTATATGATTACTTGTCGCTACAGATATTTTAGTTATAAATTTCAAATACTTTTTTTATATTAGCTCTATATGATATGTTGTATTTAAAATGTCACAATTAATTAAGATTATAACTAATACAATGTTTACTTTTCGATATCAATATCCAAGCTCTTTGATTTTGTAGACGATTCAGGAACAAGAAAGAAAACAAATAAAACAGAAAATATTAGTCCAAGACAAATAATCATATTATAATAATAAACCCCAATAACTTCAATCAAAAAAGGTGAAAAATAAGTAACAAAAGCTGCTGTGAACCAACTTGTTGAATATGAAAATGAATTTAATGTTTTGTTTAATATCGAAAAGTTAACCAATGTCTCCTCACAAATAGTACTCGAGGTAGTTCCCCAGAAAGCAGAATATGCAAACACATAAGAACATATAAGCCCGAAAATTGCATCACCGATTAATATGTGATTTTTTGCATTTAAAAAACCGAGTCCTAATACCGAGGATGAAAGCAGACATAAAAACATAGTTGTGGAACCAAAAATTAAAATTAATTTTCTTTTCATTTTAATAGTAAGTAATCCAATAATAATTCCAAAGAGATAAACTGCTGTAATAATCATCATCAAAATAAATGGATCATTATTAATATGACTATTACTAATAGTAATATTTTTGATAATCTCAGGGAAATAATGTAAAAGAAAATGAATACCTGTTAGTTGCTCGAAGAATTGAATACCAATACAAGCTATTAATTTATAAGTCACCTTTTTGTCTGAGAACACTATCATTGATAATTTTCTTAATCCTTTAAGGGAAAGAGGAACAGATAATACATTTTTATCTTCATCTTGTTTAGATATTTCTAATATTTGACACTGGACTGTTAAATCATGAATATCTAAACCCATTGCTTTTCCAAGGTTCAATCTAGCTTTATATTTCTTATCAATTGTTATTAAATATACTGGAGACTCAAATGAAAATAAAACCCCAATTATAACAATAGTAGACCAGACAAGAGAAAGAAGTGTTATGAATTTCCATTGACTATAATAACCAATATCAATTTTGATATTTTCTGTAAGTTTAATYAACAGAGCTCCACTGAACATGCCAAAGGAACTTATAATATGGAAAAGATTAAGCGATAATTGACAAATAGATGGAAATGAATTTTCAGCTATCAATTCTCGACAAACAATAGTCAAAGTTCCAGCACCAACTCCAGTCAGAAATCTTCCATACATAATACCTGAATAATCCATTTCATAATCAGGAGTTAAAAGAATTTGAACCAACATTCCAATATCATAAATTGCTACACCCAATAAAATACACAACTTTCTTCCCATGGAGTCACTGAGTCTTGAAACTCCGGCAGAACCAACAGCGGCCCCAACAGCGAAAATAGCAATTATTCCACCCATATTTTGGTGAGAAAATTTAAACTCTTTCATATAGAATAGTCCACCGATKGTACCGAAATCCCAGAAAATAATAAATCCTCCAAAAGATAACATAACACATAAAAAAAGATTAATGAAATATTTGGAATATCTTATTGATTTTTTTGATTCCTTTTCATTATTAGAACAAAATAATAAAGARTCTAWGTCRKTTTTKGKRAAACCRTTATAAACAGTTTCTTCGTTGATTTTCAATTCTTTTTTGTGATGACCAGAGGTGGTCGAAAATGAAGAGACAATAGGGTTTGAATCTTGATCCAAATCGACTTCCTCAAAGGTCTCCTGTTCAATATTTCTCGAATCAGAACAATTAGAGGATGGTGCTTTAGAAGACATTTTGGTAGTTTGTAGTTTATGTGTATAATGAAGAGGTTGAAGGAGAAAAAATATTGTGGGAACGAACTTTTATATAACCCAGTTATTTCCCTATTTATTATTTGCATTGTATGAATCGAAGGCACTGAAGTTTTTTAGTTTCTATAAATTGGGGATTTCTCCATTTGTCGATTGCATTATTTTTAACTTTTGTGTTGGAGGTTAAGCTAGCTGCAGCTGCAGGAACCTGTTTATTAACTCGGAGATGCATGACGATGTCTATCACATTAATAATGATAAACCGGTAATGGAAAGTGAATATGAATAATTGATATACTTATTACTTTAAATTTGTTTTAAAATTTCTTATTGAAATATATATATTTGAGTAGAAAAATATATATAAATATTTACTTCTATTATTCTTTTCAGGAATTAATTCATTCCATTTAATTCATTCCAGATACAATTTGAATATAATATACATATACATAGCTAGAGCTATACCAGATATATATATATATATATATATGTATATATATATAAGTAATTGAAAATAAAAGATACTAGCTTGTTCATTAAATCCGACGCTCTTTATGTTTTTCAAATCGGTGTTTGAATGTATATATTCACGTAAGCTTCTTTTTTTTATACTATTTTTCTTTTTCTGAGAAGTGGATTTATGTCAAAAATGTTCTTAACATTTGAAATGAGAGCAAAATTATTGTCCTGGATGGTTTTTCCTTCATCATTTTTAGTTTAGCTGTGGTGTAATCCTTTTCCTGGGTAGAAACAAATTTATCTAACTCTTGGAAAGCCATATATTTCTTAAAACCATCCCAATTACTATAGCAAAGCAATCGACATATGTCTCTCTAAAACCATTGAACACACATGTCTTTAACTGATGAAGTGGAGGGAATAATAATGCACCCATTATTTGAACTTCTGAAGCTCATCAAAGAATTATCTGTCACATCAAAATACTCTAGTTGAAACTCTTCCATTACAATATCCCGAAGGGCAATAAGTAAGTTTTTTAATTCTATCTTTTCCATCATCACCATTGATGTAGAGTCGCTCTTCCACCACTCGAATCGGTAGTATGATATTTTGATATAATCGATGAATAATTCCAGAGTCTGAAAGCTCATGGTCTTCAATCGAGACTGTAATGTTATAAAAATTCACACATTTTGTTTTGATTTTCTCAGTGGATTTCGACAAGTCATTGAACAACTTATACTTGTCAGTAGTACCATAATTGTTATTAATTCATATTTTTAAAGTTGGGGAAATGCAGGTACGACTGTCAATTTCAAGGGCATCGAACCCATTGATATGTATACAAAATAGGTATGTGCAGTGTTCAGACATAAAGTGTATTCTTTAAAAGTATAGTGCTTTTATTTAGAATTATGTAGCTGAGTCATATAATGGCTTAAAGTGGATATTACATATCTGTAAACTAGTCTCATGCAAGTATTAATATTAAAACGGTCCATACTGAAACTATATTTATTGATTCTTCCTTTACAAGCCTATATATTTGAAACCTATTATTCCTATCGCCCATTTTATTTCTTTACTTCTATAGCATTATAATTTTTTGAACACCATGCCCAAACATATAACTAAATCCAACTACGAAAAGTTCTATACAGTATCAAGAAACTATTATGAAGTGATTGATGGGAAACTAAAACTTAATATTGACACAAATTATAAATTGATCGAAGGAAAACAAGAAGTTTTTACTAAAGGGTTTATTAATGTTTATAAATGTATTTATAAAATATATCGTGAATTTCGCGTTCAAAATCCAGCAACTGATGATGATGAATGGAATGATGAGAAAAGAAAACCTCTTGAGGGTTTTGATAAGTTTGTAATTTCGATTGCAGACCATGAGCTTTCAATATATGGGACTATTCATCGATGAATAACAGATATTACGATACCACGAAAATAGATTAAACGTGTATGATTAATAAAATCATTCAGTTGTGTTAATGATGTTGTAATGAAAAAATTCAGACTCGATTTTTCACATGCTGGTCATTTATAAGTTGCAGAGATTCCGAAGATGGTTATGGAACTACATTATTGGACCCTGTGATTGAAAATGAAATGAATACTAATGATATTACCGACTCCAAAACCACCATGGAAATGGTTGACTGGAATGTTTCGATACAAAATGAAATTATAAAAGAATTACTTTTTTTTTGCTAAAGTACAGGAAGATAATTACTCTAAGGGTATGTTAAAAAGTTTAGGATAAAGGCCGTTTGTACCAATCAATGTTGGCCAAAATCCAGGCTACAAGCGTCATTATAGTAAGGACCCAAATTTTAAAAACTCCTCCACAATCAAGCATATGGACAAATGTAATCAGACTGCAGTTTGTTTAAAAGATGAAATAGACGGACATGCTTCTTATGCCATAATGTTAACGGTGAAGGAGTGGAAATTTGTGATCGAAGTTATCCCCAAAAATCAAATTTGAAGACTTGTAAATATTAACAACATTATTACTGAAAATGTTAAAATATACAATGTCAAATTTGATGATGATATTGTGATTAATCTTATATAAATATGATTAACGGCTATACAATTTAGCTACTTTAATTTAACCATGTAATATAATAAGAAAAAAGAAGTAACGATTAGTTACATTCTAACATAATAAAACGAACATTCCTAGCTAATAACAAGAATCAAAACATATCCAAATGCATACCAATTATAACAACAACGAAAAAAAAAAAGAGATCTCTAGAAAAAAAGATAAATACTTTTAATAACTGTAAATATAAGGAAAGAAAGGTAAATATAAAATTTAGAAGAAATTTAAAATATTCATTTCAGTTGTTTGTAGGTAAATAAGTAATTTCTACCCTGGTAGATACATAGAGCCTGATGGGTTTACCAGTTGTTTGTGATTGAATTCCTGCTAAGTCATTCATTCCTTTCCTATATTTGTGTTTCGTATAAATATGTTCTTCAAATAAAATTTTGAAGTAGTATATCATATTAAAATTCTTCTCGATGTTTTAGCATACCAATACTTGAGCGATTGCCACTGTCATTCCCATTCCCATTCCCATTCCCATTCCCATTATCATTTTCTTCTTCTTCTTGTAAATCACCTAAATCATTACTATCAATTCCATCCTCCAATAAAACTGAATTAACTCTATAATCTCTGGCATTTTCATGACATCTTCGTAATAATGTATCACTAACAACAATTTCATCAACGTTATTATCATCATGAATAATTTCTTCATAATCTGGTGATTCAGCTAATGCACCACTATTTAAAAGTTCATATTCTGTTGATGCATATGGTGATGAAATTCCTTGAGATTTTAATAAAATATAAAGAGGAAATTCTAAATAATAACTATAAGTATTATTTGATTGTAAAATATTTGGAAAAAATGATTTAGATTTAATTTTTGGTTTATTAGAATCACTTTGACTTCGTGTATGTCCTCCATGATCAGATTTTGAAGATTTTGAAGATTTTAATTTTAACTTTCTTTTAAAAACATTTGTTCTTTTATGATTTGATGATGATTGTTGTGATTGTGACATTAAAGTAATTGAAATTTCTAATTCATAAAATCTTGATAATAAACAACTATGAAAATTTGGTACTAAATTTGTTGTAGTTTTAGGAATTTCAATATTTATAATTCTTTCATATTTTGTATTTCCTGATTCTTGTTCATATAATGGTACCCATTGATCCCAAATATCTTCTTTATAACTAATATTTGTACTACTTGAATTTCCATTAAATATTAAATCTGGATTTAATCGAGATAATAATCTTTTATATCCTGTTGCTCTTACTTCATCTCTATTCTTATCAGCAAGTATATCTTCTTTTGAATTTTTATAAGAATTTATTGGTGTTGTTGCATTTATAGTATGAACTTTTAATCGAGTAATTAATGACGTAATAAGAGGTGGAGTTTGAGGATCTCCATTAGGTAAGGATTTTGGAGTATAAATGAATTTCAATGGGAATTTATAATTATCTTCTGGTGTATCAACTTGTGGATTTAAACTTGTAGAACTATTATTTATTGTTTTAACAATTGGTGAATATAACATTGGGTCCGGTGGAGTCACGGTCACTTTCATCATTGACATTAATTGATTTGGTGGAGCGAATTTTTCACCAGCTAACCAATCAAAAATTTTATAATAACATAATCTTCCAGTTTTAGGATCTATTACAGAACCAAGAGAATCCTTTGGAATTTCCTCATTCCCGGTTGTTAAAAAATATTTCGCTGTATCTAGATTTGAGTGGAAAATATAAGGAGATGGTACAGGATAAGAAGGTAAGATGTTCAATTCCAATGATTGATCCAGTAATGCAAGTGGGGTGCTCCTATCAGATTTATTCTTACTATAAATCCTTGCTTTGATATAATAGGTAATACAGGTACCAACGGGACAACTGTCGGTATCATCTTCATTTTCTTCACTATTTTTCCCAGTTGTAGATCCAGAAGAGGTAGCATTCAGAGTTTCACTATTCTCAAGCAAATCATTTGTAGAATTACGTGAACCATTCACGAATTCAAATCCACACCGGGAAGCACATCCGAAGCTTGGAGGGAGACGTCTATGAAATAAGTTATACTCTTTACACATTGGTTCTAATAATTTTTCAGGAACAACAAAACTAAATGGTAGCTTATAGGTTTCACCGGCCAAAGCTATTTTATTTTCGGGGAATGAAGATTCAGGAATTGTGTCATCCAACATTTTTAACAATAAATGATGGGCGGTCTGCTGAGTAACTGGTGTAATGTAAATTTTAGAAACGACTCTCCCTTCCATACAAATTGTGAGATCATCATAAGTAAAAGTTGTTCTAGGAATCAATGTGGCATGACCTTTGATGATATCGCCAGGAATATAAAAGGGCTTTTCATTCTCAAGGTTGATATCCAGTTTGGCATCGAAGGTTGAGAAATGTTGTTTTCGAGCAGTCTTTTTGGATGAGAGTAGTAAAGAGTCAAGATTTCTCCCCGGTTGGTATGCAGCCCCAGCTCCACTTGCACCAAAGTTTGAGTTGATGGACCTGGTGCGGATAGCAGGTAGCAGAGGGTCCAGCTCATTGATAGCAGGGGATAAAACACTGTCAGACTCGTGCACACTGGTATGGGCCGAAAGAAGCATCAATATTGCGATCAGTTATTTTGAAGAGAAGGGACAAAAAGGTACTCGTTAAAACTGAGATTTAAAATTGCATGCATATATGTAAGGCAAGATACACCCTATTCCGGCAATGACAGGTTTCCGATTATGTCTGCGTGCGTCCACTCATCGTGCGCTGGGGATTTACCCGCCTCAGGCCCGAGGGCCGGGGTTACTCTGCTGCCTACGTAGTTGGCTCAACTCTTTCCTACACTATCGCTACTCTATCATGACTCCGCGAGTCACTGAAAGTACGGGAACTCCGGATTCCCTACTCCTTGTTTGAGACAAAGTGCGCGTTTTTCAGGTGTCGTGATCCTCTTATCCCCACACTAGCAGTGGTAGATGTACCAATATGGAAATTTGTTTCTTGAACTTGCCGTATTAATATTGATATCGCCATATTCCTTGGCATTTCGGGTCCTGTCACCTCTTCCCACAACCAATGAGGTGATCATCAATCAGGGAGGAAAATACCCACCTCTACACGGCCCAGCAGCAAGTCCTCAAAACAAGGAAAGTTCTTTATTTCTTGATTGAGCCCATGAGGCTCAAACCCACAATAGCCAACCTTAACCCTTCAGGACCAATTTTGGAGTGTTATGTAGGGGACTGCACTGGAGAGTTAGTCATCTAGCGCACTGCAATTATCAATTTAATAGAACTTTCTTGGCTAATCAATATCTTTTTACACACTTTCATCATTATCTGTTTAAGTGTGACCTGTTTCATATTCCTAAACCTGATCTTCTAGATTCCGAGATAAATAATTCGTGGCACTAGGCTCATCGAGCTTGGGGTGGGTGTCTGCCGACATTTACTTTTCTATAGGAAAGGGAATTGCACTGAATGCAGTATTATCCATTCAGCTTGACTTGTAAGCGTATAGTATTATTGACAAAAACTGTGGTATCATTAACAATGAGGAATCTGTACTTCTACTTCACTGGTACAATAGTGATAGCTTCAGGAACATCAATCAGTAAATTCAATACATAGTTGGGGAATTTAACTAAATTAATTCATTAACATATTCAAAAAAACATCATCAAAAAAAAAAAAACACATTTTACAACAGCCAATGTACCTAAATTCATACCTAAAACTGAGAAGAGGTGATTGAAGAATTTAGCAAATTCATAGATTTATTAATGTTAGACAATTGGTAAATATTAAGATGTTTGTATCGTTTCCCAATAATGAAGTTCATACGAGTATTCAAATTCTTAACTCTTTCCCGTGTGAAGTGCTTATTCGGTTTCTTCCCATTAAGCGCATTCACCCTTTGCTGAAAGAGCCCTGATAGGAAATTTTTATGATCACTTGAGGTAAGACTCCAATGATGTGTGTAGTGTCGGAGATTTAGTCTATGAATAAAATCTACCGACCCTCCTATTGATCCTATGTAAGAACAGCCACCATTCTTTCCAGTCCTGTGTGCCGCGTTCTTTGATTTGTCTAGTTGGACTATTTTCAATATTGGCAAAAAGTATAATGAAGGATGCGAGGTTCGAACTCGCGCGGACAACGTCCAGCAGATCTTAAGTCTGCCGCCTTAGACCACTCGGCCAACCCTCCGACTTATGAGATTTAGAATCGTGTGGTATTTTATATTCTGGAATATTCAATAAGAATTTGTTGATCACAACATTAAAGATATGTGCGGATAATAATGATTAACTATAGCATAGGAGAATAATTCATATATATGAGAGCAGGGGAAAGATAGGGTATTCAATATATGAGGAGGCATTCCAGAACATTTTATATGTTCTTAAACTTTTTCTTCTATGGCATTTGTTATAAATGGTTTAGGTAATCTTACCAAAGAAAGAAGGAAAAGAACTATGAATATTTAAATTTAGGAGTTTTTCAATATATGAGTCTTTTACTCTAATAGTTTTAATTGGAAATTAAATGTTAAGCTTTATAAAAAGAAATAAGGTAAGAACTGATTTATATTTTACCCTGCTAGATATAAGCCTATATCTAGAAAGAAGGGTGTGGAATCCATCCTCTAAACACACAATAAAAGAGCATTCCCATTTGATTTTATAATCACTGTAAAAAGTATCTAAGAACCTACAACTTATAGATTTTGCAAAATCATTCTCTGAAACAACAAAGCAAGATGGATACTTTGAATTTAGCTAATCTAGTAAGAAGAGAGGGTTTCCATAATCTTATGAAAAGAGCTCTGTGACCACTGGTGTTGTAAAAAAGGCTAGAAAGTGTAAGGATTATATCGTTCAATACACTCGGTCTAGAGGAGCCCTAATCCGAAGAGCAAGGGAAAGCTGAGATCATGGTTCAAAGAGCTTCAAAAATTGATATCGATAAAGTTGAACATCTTATCTTCGGTCTGCCTTCAGCTGAACAATAAACTGAAAATATCTATGAATATTTTAGAAAACAAAACTAGCAGAGGTAAAAAAAGAAGAAATGAATAAAGAAGAAAGAGAGAAATATAAGAGTTTAAAGAATCTATTCTTTACATTTGGATATTTTACTCTAAATAGATCCTAAAGAATAGCTTTGAAGGAATGCTGAGAGATGTCTTTCAGAATTTAGAGGAACTCAACTCTTACCACGTGCGGGTATCCCATGGTCAGTTAAAAGTCTTAAGAACTACGTTGGATACTTGAGATCATTAAGATTTAAAGCAAATTTTGTTTTGTAAAAAAAAAAAATTGGTGAATATGTATCTAAAATATACCACGTGATATATAATTACATAATCTAATTATAACCTACAATGACCACGATTGCCATCTTTTTATCATCATCATCAAACATTTTCAAATAACATGTTCAATTTTGCAAAGACATTAGTTAAAACTTTTGAACAAACAGTTTTAAATCCTGATTCTGTAGAGAATCTACATAAAAATCAAGATAATGTTCCAGAGTTTGGATTTAGGGTATTACATGTTGAAGCAGATTCAATAGCTTTTAAAAATGGTATTGAATCATGGTTTGATTTTATAATTGGAATTAATGGTCATGAATTTAGTACAATAGTTGGCTCAATTCCTACCAAAAATGATAATGAAAATGAACAATATGGTCATGGTAGAGGAGATAGTTGGGCAACTAATGCAATAAATTATATATCTGATGAACAATTATTTCCAGATTTAGAAATTTTAAAGAAAGAAATGGAAAATTGTAAAGGTAGAGAGGTTTCATTTGATATTTGGAGTTCAAAAGGTGGTATAATTAGAAGAATTTTATTACCAATTAATGAAATTAAAGATGAAAATGAACATGTAAATGAATTACATGATATTTCAATAAATTCAACGGAATCAACAATAAAATCTGAAAATTTAATAAAAATTAGTTCAGAATTTCCAAATTTTGGTTTTGGAATGTCATTACAATGGACACCATTATCATCAGCTGAACATATTTGGCACATTATTAATGTTGTTCCAAATTCTCCTGCTGATAAAGCAGGATTAATTGCCCATAGCGATTATATTATTGGCGCACAAGATGGTTTATTAGCAACTGGTGGTGAAACATTATTATCAAGAATAATTTCAAGAATTGCTGAACCAGATGGTTATAAAAAAATTGAATTATACGTTTATAATCATGATTATGATGTTACAAGATCAACAGTTATTGAACCAAATAGAAATTGGGGTGGTGATGGTTTATTAGGTTGTGGAGTTGGTTATGGAATTTTACATCGATTACCAGAAGTTATTGGTAAATTTAAATATACTTTAAATGGTAATGATAATAATGTTGGTGATTATAATTTAGCACCTGGTGAAACATTATTTAATTTAAATGATTCTTATGAACAAAATGGAATTGATAATACTTATGGACAAGCACAACAACAAAAACAATTAGAATCTAATTATATTACACCTGCTACAATGAATATTCCATCACCACCAACAATCCCAACACCTCAATTAGCAAATGATGGTATAGGAGCACAAATTGCAGTTCCTTTATCTCAACAACCAGTTTATGCCCCTCATCATAAGAAAAAAAAGGTAAGAGCAAGACCTGATTTAAATGCTTATTTTCAAGAAGAAAGCGAAAGAAGTAAAAAAGAGGATCATTTGGTTAGATTTGATTTACCAACTGATTCAAAACCTCCACCATCAAAACCTCCAACTTCAGGCCCACCACCAAAAAAACAATAAGTTAATATAAATTGGAAATTTAAATTTAAATGTTATATATTAAATAATTATTAGTTACTTAAGCCTTATAGTAAAAACAATGCTACAGTATATATCGAGATAACACATTTATTTACTGCATATCTGTTTCATGAAACGGAGTAATATCATGATGAAGTTTGGAGAAATTCAAGAAGTTCTGAACCAAAAGTCTCTTCATTCATCATCAATTATATATTTAGAATTAATTACTGTTAATTATTCATACAATACTCAATTATAACTATTCAATTAGCTATGTAAAATGTCTTATGAGGTTAACTTTTTTTATCATTTAACATTCATGTAAAAAGTACAATAAGCAAGTAATCTTAGTCGATACCTCCCAATTGTAAATTGTGATGATTATATAAAATTTAGGTATTTATCAAAATGTACAACACTTTTAAATTTAAGTAGAAAATGGGGTGGGGTAAAAAAGATGAAAAAAAAATAAATAAGATACAATTGAAAAAATTGGTCTACAATTCATCATGTGCAACTTCTTCTTCCTTTGTTTCTTTTGGAGCTTCAGAAGCAGTAGCAGTTTCAACTTCAACTTCAACTTCAGTTTCTTCTACTTCTTCATCATCTTCTTCCTCTTCAGCAAAAGCATCAATATGTAAAGAACCAGCTTCTTTGATAAATTGAGCTAAACTTTCAACATCTCTATTACCTTTAAAAACAATTGGAGTTTTATCATCACCAGCTGGGAATAAAACAATTGTTGGATAACCAGCAATTTCACCAGGTACATCATTAGCTGTATGATCAACTTTAGCAACAACAACTTTATCACTATATTTTTTATTATCAAAATATAATGATGCTAATTCAGCATAATGGGGGGCTAAGTTTTTACAATGACCACACCATGGAGCATAATATTCTAATAAAACATCTTTTTGTGAATCATTAACAATATCTTGGAAATTTTTACCAACAACGGTAATAACTGGACCTTCTTGAATTTCAGGAACTTCTTCAGATTTAACTTTTGGTTCTAAAGTACCATCAACAAAACCTTCAACAACTTTAATTAAAGATTTTTCAGTAATTTTATTATCTTGTTCATGAACATATTTTAAATTATTTGAAACATCATGAATACTAAAAGCAGGCCATTGTTCAATTAAATTCAAATTTTCAGCATGTTTTCCAAATGCATTTGCATCAATTGTAACAAAATTAATTTTTCCTTTATATTTTTTTGCTAATGGTATAGCATACTTTGTTAATTTTTTAAGATTACTTGGAGAATCATAAAAGATATAAGCTAATGGAAGACCAGATTCCATATAAGAACCAAAAGTTGAACCATCAATAACACCAATTAATGGGAAGGATTCAACAGCAACAAATTTACCAATTGATTCTTTTAATTCTTCTTCTGAATCTGTAGGAATTGTGAAAAATGAGGGTTCTTCATCTTTATTAGATTTGAAAACACCAACAGTTGGAGCTTTAGCACCATATTTCTTTGCCAATTCCGTACTGTTAGTAGCAGCAAAGGTGTATTTTGTTCTTAAATCTTCAGCAAGTTCACCAAAAGCCTTAACAAATTCACTATCAACATCCTTTTCATTGAAAAACCCAATAGAAACAGTTTTACTAGATTCAACAATCTTGTCTAAAGCATCAGCCGAATCGATAGGAATAACAGCAGGTAAAGATAACCTCTGAAGGAAAGAAACAATTGCATCACTTTTCCTTGCATCATTATAAGGGATTTCCTTTTGATTTTTAAAAACCTTTAAGGTTGGATAACCACGAACTTCATGTTCTTGACATAATTCTTGATTTTCAGTACAGTCAACCTGAGCAACAGCAATCCCATCATCTTTTAAAATGTGAGCAGCAGCTTTAAATTCAGGGGCTAGTGCCTTGCAATGGCCACACCAAGGAGCGAAGAATTCAGCAATGAAGAGCGAATTGTCCTCCAAGAAGGAAGCGAAATTGTCACCAGTGAGTTTAACGACGGCGGGGTCATCTATGATGGCGACGTTATCGGCATTGGCAGCAGCCAAAACAGCGACAGACAGAGAGGCAAACAACAAGGATCTGTTGAAAATCATTGGAAAACGTAAAAAGAGAAAGAGAAGAACATCGCGAGAAATTGGCACTTTATGAAGTTTCCGGGTTGCTTAGTCAGAGCACATTCGAATACGTGTCAACACTTCATCAGTTTAGCGTGCTTACCCAATGCTTACGTTATACGCGTTTGTCGCGTGACGTGTCATGTGACGTCGTGCCCACGTGATGCTGCTTACTTAGCATGTGGCTCCGTATTACTAATCCCTGGAGTCTTGATTAACCTCCTAGATGATACCAAACCTCCTTTATCTCCAATTGTTCTCAGGATCGTCTATCAAAATGTCCCAAGATGACTCAACTCCAATCCCACCTCTGACTGACATCAAACATGAATTGTACCATGGTCATGATAAAACTGAACTCACAAGGCTTATAGTTCAATCTCTGACAGAGATGGGTTACGAATCTTCTGCAAAACTACTTCAAACCGAATCGAACATTGAGATCGACCCACCAGTTGTTCTCAATTTTACTAAATCAGTTAAAGAAGGTGAATGGGATGAAGTTGAAACATTATTAGAATCTTTAGAGTTACAACCAAATACTGATAAAAATCATTTATTATTTCTTATTAGGAGGCAAAAATATTTAGAATTATTAATTAAAAATGATAAATCATCAGCATTAAAAGTATTAAGATATGAATTATCAACATTGAGTAATATTAATATTGAAAAATTACATAAATTATCATCATTAATAATGTGTGATTCATTAGATGATTTAAAATCAGAATCAAAATTATTATCATCAATTTTAACTAAAAAATTAGATGATAATAATAATACCGGTAGTTTAAATTTAAAAGAAATTGATATTGCAATTTTAAATGATCGTAATTTATTATTATCAACTTTACAAAAATTTGTATCACCAAATATTATGTTACCAGAACATAGACTTTCAATTTTATTAGATGAAGCAAAAAATTATCAAAAATTAAGAGCTTTATGGTTATTAGATAATAAAAACAATTCAGAAATTAGTTTATATAAAGATTATCAAGGTGATAAAGATAAATTCCCTCAAAAGACAATAAAAATTTTAGTTGATCATACTGATGAAGTTTGGTTTGTTAAATTTTCAAATAATGGGAAATATCTTGCTTCAACATCACAAGATACAACTGTTAAAATTTATGATACAGAAGATGATTTTAAATTAATTACAACTTTAAGAGGTCATGATAAACCAGTTATTTGTGTATCTTGGTCAAGTGATGATTCATATATGTTAAGTACTGGATGTCGTGGAATTTTTATATGGAATCCAATAACCGGTGATTGTATTAAAAAAATTGAAACTGAAGATCCAATTACAACTGTTGGTTGGATTCCAAATTCAACTCAATTTTTAACTGGATCATCTGCAAAAAAAATTGATTTATGGGATATTAATGGTAATTCATTATATCAATGGTCATCATTAAGAGTTCAAGAATTATCAGTTTGTCCAAATTCTTTAAAATTTGTAACTATTTGTAATGAAGGTATAATTGATATTTATGATTTGAAAAATCATGAATTATTAAAAGAAATTCATTTAAATAAAAAAATTACAAGTATTAGAATAACAAAAGATTCAAAATTTATATTAATTAATGTTGGATCAAATGAATTACATATTTGGGATATTGAAAATTATTATTTAGTTTCAAAATTTTTTGGTAATAAACAAGAAAAATATATTATTAGATCATGTTTTGGTGGATTAAATGATAGTATTGTTGCTTCTGGTTCTGAAGATACAAGAATTTATATTTGGAATAGAAAATTTGGTGTTTTAATACAAGCTTTAAGTGGACATACAAGTCAAGTTAATTGTGTTGATTGGAATCCAACAAATCCTTCAATGTTAGCAAGTGCAAGTGATGATAAAACTGTTAGAATTTGGGGGCCATAGCCATATATATATATATATATATATATATATAATGATAATTTAAATTTAAATTTTTATAATAATATTATTAGTAGTTACTTTTAAGAGAATAATTATATTTATATCAATAATGATATTTATGCTAATAATGGAGATTCTTCATTAATACTATCTTCTTCTTCATCAACTCTTTCTAAAATCATTGCCTCATCTCTACCTCTTTCAACATCCAATGAATTGAAAATTGGCACAGAAAGTATTAATAAAATTAATAATAAATAAAATGCATATCTTATATTATGAGTTTTATCAGTTATCATACCAGTAATTAATGGACCAATAATTGACGATCCTTTATCAGTAACTGCAAATAATGAAAAAAATGTAGATTCTTTACCCTTTGGTATTAAAACAGAAAATAAACTTCTTGCAATACTATTTAATCCACCTAATGCAAAACCATACCAAATTGCTAATCCATACATTTCAAATGGATTTTTTAAACCTAAAACATCAGTATAAAAACCTAAAACTCCATAAATTGGTATTAAACATGCCCAAATTATTATAAAATTTAAACAATTAGTTGGTGATAAATTAAAAAATGGTTGTATAAATCTTGGTATTAAAATTGCACCACTAATTGCTGAAAACATAACTAATAATCCAATAATACCTAATTGTGCTGTTGACATTTGTAATTGAGATCTTGCAAACAAAATTGCAGCTGAATTAATAGTTGTAAAAGAATCAGATACAACAAACCAACCAATTAAAAAAACACCAACATCTCTCATTGTTTTAACTTGTTTAATTGATAAAAATAATGTTTTCCAACCATATAAAATATAATCATATGAGCCAAATGTTATCAATTTCATAAATTTATTAAATTTGGTTTTTTTATTATAAGATTTTGGTAATTTTGGTCCTGGTCTTGAGTGTAATAACCAATGTAATGGTATTTGAAATATAAACCACCATATACCAACTAAGAAAATAGTTAATTGAATTGATAAAGTAGTTGAACCAGTTTTTAATATAACACCAATTGTAAAAATTTGAACAATGAAAGCAGATATATAACCTAATGAAGCACCTGTACCACTAATTTTTGCAGATAATATAGTTGAATCAATTAATTGTTGATGAGATGTATATTCTTCTTCAATATTATCAATAAGTTTAATTTTATTTTCAATTGTTTCTGGATGATTTTCAACTAATACAGGTAAAAAAGCATTCCCACAAACAGAAACTCCGCCAAACATTGAATTTGAAATAATTGCAAAAATTGAAGCTAAATAATAATTTGATTGAGTTATAAAATAAAATAACATTGTTATTAATGATCCAACAATACCAAATGAAATTAATAATGTTTTTCTAAAATGGCCTCTATCTGCTGCTCCACTCATTGATATAACAACCAAAGTTTGAACTAAAACGCTTATTGAAAAAGTATATAATGCATATGATGAAGTATCAATATATTTCCCAAAAACATAAACAACACATTCCGTTGGATTTTGAGGAGATGGAGCAACTTCTCCGGGAGGTGGGAAGCCAGGATTTTCAATACTATCTGAAACACAAGGAGTTAAATGATCTTTAACCAAAACTCCATTATTTCTTGCAAATTGTTCTAATAATAAAGGAACATAGGTTCCAACAGCAGATACAATAAAAGGTTCGGCTGCCCAAGCATATAAATACCATCCATAAAGTTCTTTTGGGGAAACTGGTAAAGCACTTAAAAGTTTTGCCCTTGCTTTTGATTTTGAGAGGTTTGATGGGATGGACGCCATTATATGTAAACTACTATTGTGTGTATAGTTTATATATATTTTAGCTAAGGCTGGGAAATACACTGTCATATCGAGGCACGTGACCTGTCTTAACTATTTAGATTCTCCACATTTAATAATTTGATACCAGGTTTTTCTTATCTTCACGACTCCACGATTTACGACAATTATGGACTTTATTTCAAATCCGGCTCTTCAGGATCTGCTGTCGATTGTCAAAGGGGCCCGAAATGGTATGCCTTCTTTTGTGCTGTAGTGGCTTGATTCTGTTCTAACTGAGATCTTCGTGTAGGAGCTGTTTATGGTGCGAGGATCAGATTTAGCCATGCGCTTGTTATGTCCATACTGTTCCGAAAAGGACCGTGAGTATCGTCGATCTATATCATCTTTCAAAAATCTAACCGAGCAATATAATAGATGGAAAAACAAATGGCCAAAGATTATTGAGCAAACAACACAACATGCTCAAACATTAGCATCCTTTGCAACAATTTATAAATCTTTATTATATCTTTTTAAAATCCTTAGATGTTTTAATTATGATTCAAGATCAGAATCTTCCAAATCATCAAAACTATCATTTGATTTTAAAAAATTAAAAACTCCATCATTAGATAATGATGTTTTAGAAAAGAAAAATCCAATAGATAGTTTAATTGCTGGTACAATTGGTGGTTATTTTATATTTGGTAAAAAAAATGGTAAATTTACAACAAATATGACTGAACAAATTGTACTTTATGTATTTTCAAGAGTTATTATTGCAACTGGTAAAATAACTGCTTTTAAACTTGGTGAATTTTTAAATTTATTAGCAAAAGCAAAAACAAATAAATCATCATCAATTATTTCAAAATTTTCAAATAAACAAAAAGTTATAGAAAATACAATTGATATTTCTTATGCTTTATTTTCAAGTATTGTTTGGGGTAGTGTTATGTATCTTCATAGATCAAATCCTAATTTTTTACAAAAAAGTATGGCTACGAGTATGGATTATATTTATAATGATTCAAATAATTGGAATGGATTTTATAATTTTTTATTCGAAAAAGGTGGAAGAAAATAATGATAAGGATAATAATATTATAAAATATAATATTAGAAAATTAAATCTTGATACTCGTGATATCATAAATATAAAAGTATAAAAGTTAAAAATAGTCACTTTGAATTCTTTTCTTGTATATAATCATAAAATATAAACTTACATCAACCTTCGTATACTTGACTTTAAAAATAATAAAAAATGAATCAAACTACAAAAAAAGCATGGTGGAAAGAAGCATCTGTTTATCAAATTTATCCTGCTTCTTTTCAAGATTCAAATAATGATGGAATTGGTGATATTCCTGGAATTATCTCTCGTCTTGATTATATAAAACAATTAGGGGTAGATATGGTTTGGATTAACCCATGTTTTAAATCTCCTCAAGTTGACATGGGGTATGATATTAGTGATTACAAAGATATTCATGAACCTTATGGTACATTGAAAGATATTGATGATTTAATTGACGGTTTACATAAAAGAGGAATAAAATTCTTAATGGATTTGGTTGTTAATCATACTTCAGATCAGCATGAATGGTTTAAACAATCTAGATCATCAAAGGAAAATCCTTTCAGGGATTGGTATATATGGAAACCCCCTAAATATGATGAAAATGGGAATATAAATCCTCCAAATAATTGGGCTTCCTTTTTCGGTGGAAGTGCATGGAAATATGATGAACATACAAAAGAATATTATTTACATTTATTTGCGGTTGAACAACCAGATTTAAACTGGGAAAATGAAAAAGTTAGAGAATCAGTTCATGATATAATTCGGTTTTGGCTTAATAAGGGGGTTGATGGTTTCAGAATGGATGTTATTAACTTCATTAGCAAAGATCAAAATTTCCCAAATGCTTCAATTTCAATTCCATCAGATAAATATCAATCTGGTGATGAATATTATGCTTGTGGTCCAAAACTTCATAAATACTTAAAAGAAATTGGCCGAATTTTAACCGAATTTAATGCTTTTAGTGTAGGAGAAATGCCAAGTGTTTCTGATCTAACCGAAATTATTAAATCTGTTGGATTTGACCGAGGTGAATTAAATACAATATTTAATTTTGATCTTGTTAATTTAGATATTGGTAAAAATGGAAAATTTTCTTTAAAAAACATTAAAATTAAAGAAATTAAAAATATAATTAATAAATATCAAAATTTTATGATTAATAATGATGGTTGGAATGCTTTATATTTAGAAAATCATGATCAACCAAGATCAGTTTCAAGATTTACAAATGATTCTCCCGAATATAGAGTTTATGGTGCTAAGTTATTAGCTAATTTTCTTGCTCTACAATCTGGTACAATATTTATTTATCAGGGACAAGAATTAGGTGCTATTAATGTTCCAAAAAGTTGGAAATTTTCACAATATAAAGATTTAGAATCAATAAATGCATATAACGATGCAATTAAAAATGGTTCATCAAAAGAAGAACTTGAATTAATTTTAAAAGAACTGCAAAAGAAATCTCGGGATAATGCAAGAACTCCAATGCAATGGGATAATTCTAAATTTTCCGGATTTTCATTAATAAAACCATGGATTGATTTAAATGAAAATTATAGACAAATTAATGCTAAATTTGAAAATAATAATAAAAATTCAATTTTAAATCATTGGAGAAATATTTTAAAATTAAGAAAATTAAATGTCAATCTTTATGTTTATGGATTATTTAAATTAGATGTTGAATCTTCTGAAAATGTAATTGCTTTTATTAGGGAATCAAATGAAAATAATAATGACAATGATAATGATAATGACAATGATACTGAAATTGCAAAAAAAGCATTAATTGTTAATAATTTTTCAAAAGATAATATTTTATATAAATTTCCAATTGATTTTAATGATAAAAATGGAAAATTTATCTTATCAAATTATGAAGATGTTGAATTTAATTCTAATATTAATGATGGTTTAAAAGTTGAATTAAAACCATATCAATCTTTTGTTTATGAATTATAATTTTTATTTCATGTGAAATACTACATTTTTGATATTACAATTGCAATTGAAGGAAACTTATATAAATAGATTGAAATCTATAAATTAATGCTAAATAATATACGGTCGTTTAACTTAATTTCGGTCATTTGAGGAACAAATATTCGGCCACAAGTAGCACTATTATTAGGCCACATGTGTAGTGATATTCGGCCATTCTGATAAATAATCATCGACGCTATTATGTACCAAGGATTAAGACATAGCTTGGAAGAGGATCAAATAGTTAATTTATCTAGTTGGGTGATGACTAATGAACTAACCTTCTTCTTCACCAACTGATTTCCATACCAATGGCAAATTATTGCTGGTGAAAAATGTTAAGTATAGCTAATTATTAATTCAAACGAATCATTAAATAATTTCATAAAGTAGTGTTAATTATAGATAGAATGATTTTTGAACCCAACGCCAACTTATACCAGACGATTCACTAACAAATTTACCTACCGGTTAACACTAAATAATTATCTGCACCCTTACACTTCGCAAATTTCCTTCGAAAATAGTCCCATGAAATAGTATGAAATATACTATGAATAGTTGGAAGGACTGTATATACCGGGTAATTGATTATTTTCTGTTTGAGATTATCAAATTCATGAGTTATTACAATGTCAAGGTAGAAACTTATCGATATATTGGTGGCCGAACATTAATTCACCAAGCAGCCGATAATTTGTACTCCATATCGCCGAAACATAGTGCATACCCACATCGGGTGACCCAATGTTAAAGCACGTGCAATTAGTGGCCGAATATTTGGTCCTCCAATCGGCCGAAATAAGGTGAAATCACTGCATGGATTAATAATTAATTTTCATTATGCTCGGTTGATTATAATTTTTTGATGGTGGCTCTAACGTGTTTCTCAGCTTACAGTGAAAAGTATAACGAACAGAGAAATTGTTAAACTCAATTCTATTACAAGTAAACTTTAACCTGTCTCAAAGTATATTTAAAATTCAAAGATTTCTACCAAACTATAGCAAAAATGTCTCTTAATAAAGATCTAGACTCTAAAAGGACATGGTGGAAAGAAGCATCTGTTTATCAAATTTATCCTGCTTCTTTTCAAGATTCAAATAATGATGGAATTGGTGATATTCCTGGAATTATCTCTCGTCTTGATTATATAAAACAATTAGGGGTAGATATGGTTTGGATTAACCCATGTTTTAAATCTCCTCAAGTTGACATGGGGTATGATATTAGTGATTACAAAGATATTCATGAACCTTATGGTACATTGAAAGATATTGATGATTTAATTGACGGTTTACATAAAAGAGGAATAAAATTCTTAATGGATYTKGTKGYWAATCATACTTCAGATCAGCATGAATGGTTTAAACAATCTAGATCATCAAAGGAAAATCCTTTCAGGGATTGGTATATATGGAAACCCCCTAAATATGATGAAAATGGAAATAGATATCCTCCAAATAATTGGGACTCGGCTTTTAGAGGAAGTGCATGGGAATATGATGAACATACAAAAGAATATTATTTACATTTATTTGCGGTTGAACAACCAGATTTAAACTGGGAAAATGAAAAAGTTAGAGAAGCAATTCATGATGTAATTAAATTTTGGCTTGATAAAGGAGTTGATGGTTTCAGAATGGATGCTATAAATCATATTAGTAAACCACAAGATTTCCCCAATTATCCAGTAACTGCTCCAGGACGTACATCTGTACCTGCAATCTATCATTGTGTTTGTGGTCCTAGATTTCATGAATATTTAAAAGAAATTGGTAAAATTTTAAAATATTATGATGCTTATAGTGTTGGTGAAACAGGAAGCTTATATGATTCTAACGAAATTATTAAAATCGTTGGTTCAGATAGAGGTGAATTAAATTCAGTCTTTAATTTTGAACATGTAGATATGGATATTGGTGAGGATAGATCAAGAGGGAAATATACACCTAAAGAAATCAATATTAATGAATTAGGTTATATTATGGAAAAATATCAAAATTTTATGTCAAATAATGATGGTTGGAATGCTTTATATTTAGAAAATCATGATCAACCACGATCAGTATCAAGATATGTGGACGATTCTCCCAAATATAGAGTTTATGGAGCCAAATTATTGGCTAATTTTCTTGCTCTACAATCTGGTACAATATTTATCTATCAGGGACAAGAGTTAGGTGCTATTAATGTCCCAAAAAGCTGGAAATTTTCACAATACAAAGATTTAGAAGCAATCAATACTTATAATGAAGCTATTCAAGAGGGAGCATCCGAAAAAGAACTTGAAATTATTCTTGATCAATTACAAAAGAAATCAAGAGATAATGCAAGGACACCAATGCCATGGAATTGTTCAAAAAATTTTGGTTTTACTTCAAATAAATGTAAACCATGGATTAATAATAATGAATTTAATGAATTTATTAATGTTGAAAACGAAATAAAAAATCAAAAATCAGTTTTAAATTATTGGAAATCAATATTAAAATTAAGAAAAAATAATATTTATTTATATATTTATGGTGAATTTAAATTAGATAAAAATTCATCATCAAAAGATATTATTTCATTTTCAATGAATTCAAAATTTAATTCGGATAAAGCTTTAATTGTTAATAATTTTTCAAAATTATTAATAAAATATAAAATTCCAAAACATTTTTCTAATTGTAATGGTAAAGTTATTTTATCAAATTATGATGATGATTTGGGTATTAATTTAGTAGATAATGATGAGATAGAATTAAAACCTTATCAATCGTTTGTTTATGAAGTTTAAATCAATATTAATTATATGTCTAAAGTGTTAATACATATAATGATTAATAATAATATGATTATTAATTTTATATAAACAGTATTTCTATTAAGAATATGTGCTTCTTATGGGCTACATGTTATTATTGGGTTTAGAATTAAGTTGAAATATTAAGGTTGAATCAAGGATTGAACCGTTTTGAGGTTTCGACTTAATAATCTAAACTCAATAGTTATTGACATAATAAATTATCTAAAATTAAGCTCTGTAGCTATACAATCCCCTTTAAGATATTCTTGTACATATTACTAAATAATTCTTACTCAAACGATAACCATTTAAGAAATACGCTTGATAACTAACCACTATTCTACGTATACCCTACTTCATTATATTGTTCTAATGTCCTTGTGATGGGTGCGCACTCCCCTCCCTGCCCATCAAAGTTAACTTTAAAAGCATCATTTCATGAGGATGAAATATGTATTCACGGTAGTCAACAATTGATATATAAACAAAGACATGTGCAGAACAATTCTCTTAACGATCTTTAAAGATATTTTCAAATCTATTTCTAGTATAATATAACAAAACAACGTCGTGTTTCCGGAAGCTGAGATATTACATCACACTCGATAAATGAACAAAAGTGACGATACTGTTATTTAATAGATCACTATTATATGTTGAAAATGTATCCAGACAGGAGTTAAGAGTTAATCCAATTTAAGCACACACATCAATAACAACATTACATGGGAAACCAATTGATTTACACCTTTTTAAATAAAAATGATGAGTTTAGTTATGTTGCAATCTGTGCCCTCGATTTGTATAGAGATTTTACAAAAGATAAAGATAACATGGAAAACTTGCTAGAATGACTGAAGTGGTTTTGTGAAAAATATAAATACAAGCTATAAGTTGTATGCAACACTACAATGTTTGAAGAGACTGGTTGTATTTCTGGGGAAGTCAGGTGCCCCAGGAAGGTGTAAGACTGGATGGGTTATATGGATAATTCAAACCCAGTAGCACACATATATAGAAGAAATGGCAGCCAAGCATTACACAATGATAGAATTATTGCAATTATTGCAATTGAGAGACTGAGATTTGAAAATAACAAAATTAATTTAATGCACGCTAAGTAGGCTCACATTAGCAAGGCTCTAATATTAATTTGGAGGTTATATGCACCATCCACTAATTGTTCTGACTCGAGAAATATTGAACAGGAGACCTTTGAAAATATCGATTTGGATCAAGATTCAAACCCCATTGTCTCTTCATCTTCGACCACCTCTGGTCATCACAAAAAAATTGAAAATCAACGAAGAAACTGCTTATAATGGTTTATGAATACTTTCCGATAGGAATTTTCTAAAATGTTAATCAAATTATCAGGAACTCTATATGCCCAATAATTATTTACTGGTTTAGGTTTATCAAGAGGGATTTTACCATCTCTCTTGGAACATATTGATTAAACCATTCTTCATTTAACAATGCAACGGTAATATTTATATGGAATGTAGTTCTATTCTTGAAATGATACTTGAATCATTATCATTTGAGGATAAATCTTTTGCATTTATTTATCCTACTTCAATATCAATCACAACCTGATGATTGATTTACCAACTATGATAAAGCCTTCTGCAAAGTACTTAACTGGGGTGACTTCAATCGTATAATCGCTTCTAGTATTATAGAGGATCCAGTAAAATAAATGATTAAAGAAATAGATTAAATTTTTGGGCGAACTTCCCGTTTCTGGTTGTAAATTGTAACTAGTTGAATATAGGCATAATATAAACCTCCTATCTGTAGCTATATGTATTTCTTCAATTTTCCCCTTTAAATTAATCATTGTTATTAGTGTCTATAATTATGGGAGGTAACAACTCTAAACCCATTAATGACAAAGGAAGTGATCCACCACCTTACGATTGGCCTGATTACGCATCATCTTTCAATATTGAGTCGTCATCAACCCCGGCTTCAATCACTTCAGCTGAAGCAGTTTTCAGTATCAGAGCAAAATTATTGGTTAAAAATCCAGGGGATGCCGGAAAATGGTCTGAGCCAAGAATTTGTATCATAAAATTCATCAAAAATATAAATGATGAAACATGTTCTCTTATCGCACTTGATATACACAATTCCAAGGTTTTATTAAATCATTTTATAGCACCAGAATATAATATTTCAACTATCAAGTTTGGTTTTTTTAAATTATCAGAGTATTCAAATTTTGATTATAATCAGGGTAGTTATCAAACTTATACACTTACTAGAAACCGTGACTTAAAAGAATTGAACAATTTATTAGCTTTAAAAATTTGTTTTCATTTTGGATCTGAATGGAATAGTGATACATTTAAAAAAGAATTCATACAACAACAAAATATAAATAAGAACATTGAAAGTAATAAAAGTTTTCTTAAATATTGATGGTCATGATTAGATATATCTATTTCTGAGTTCTGATAGAAGATTATATATCAATGTGATAATAAAATATTTATAAGCATAAAGATAATAAATCGAGGCATAGCATAATAGTGCTTCTAGTATATAACTTGATAATATAGTGAAAAAGTGGCCACGGCATGGGATTCAGCATCAGAATAGAGTTATTGATTAGAAGTACACTATAGAACTTTTTGTAATTGGATTTAGTTATATGATTATAATTAAACATGGTGTTTAAATTTAAATATTATAATGATATAGACTGAAAATTAAAGTGGAAGATAAGGAAAATAATAGAAAAGAAATTTTTAAGGAAATATTACATATAATTATATAAACTTATATGCACTTGCTTGAAATGGAAGAAACAATATATTTTCTGCATTATCCGTTTTAACCATAGTTAACAGCTACTCTGCATACAGTTGATGGCTGAGAACTCTAATCCTATTTCGTATACAACCTTTTATCAATACATTAATCTAATATGCATGGACTGATGTGCGATCCCCTTGAAATGCGTACCTGCATATATGGAACCTTCGATGAATTTATGAAGGCATAGCATAACAATCAGTAACAATCAGTATATCAATAAAATCAAATGCCAGAATAATCTCTTCTTCTTTTTCATATTACTTTAAAAAACTTCTAACTCTTTTTCTATTTAATTGACTGATCATAATTATAAAATATTTTTTAATAATACCCATAACGTTAACAATATGAAATATAGCTTAAAGTATGCCAAAAAGTTTTTCACTGTTTCACTCTGTTATTATGAATCAGAGAACGTCGATGAAGCTGAATCAGATTCAAATTGAAAAATACTTTCGTTGGTTTGTTTAATGATGTTATATTGATCTCACGTTCTAGATTCATATGGAGATTTTTTACAAAGGGAAAATCGGGTTTAGATGACAGAAGTTTGTTTTGAAAAAAATAAAAGCTTCTTTGATGCTGAAGACACTGGTTGTGTTCCTGGAGATATCATGGAGTCCATGAAGGTGTTGGTTCCAAGGGATTTGTTGTTTGTTCTACCTTTTCCAGAGGAACCCATACAAATATGAAAGTATATATGTATCTGTAAGAGGCACAAGATAAATTTATCTATTTCCCAGAGAGTATTGATGTTTATGGCGTTTCTTCATTGAAAAGTTATTGGCATGAACTCACTTGGGAGTTTTACCTAAAAGCGTTGAAATCGCCTATGGAAAACCAAGAAATTAACCTTAATAAGTATCAGGATATTTAAATGATTTTGAATGGATGAAAAAGGGCCTAGAAGGTGATTTACCATGTCATGGGAATAGCGTATGGGAACTAAGACTTAACTTATAGGAGGTAGTAAACATACATGGTACACATAAGGTTATCCATGAAATCACTAAAACTACTATCTGTAATATCATCCTCTAAAAGGAAAAAAGGGTGGTTTTTTTCTGCTTTGTCCGCTAGTGGTATATTTATATATTTCTGTGAACCGGATTCATATCAAAAGTTCTCTTACTTTTTGACAGATATATATTGGATCAGTAATTGACAAGCAATCAAAGGTTCAGAATAAATTTATGTCTACTCAGGAAATGGATTACACAGCGGCTAAAAAATCATACAGGACAACAATTGGCCATCAAAAAGTAAGAATTTTTGATATGAATCCGGTTCGCAGAAATATATAAATATACCACTAGCGGACAAAGCAGAAAAAAACCACCCTTTTTTCCTTTTAGAGGATGATATTACAGATAGTAGTTTTAGTGATTTCATGGATAACCTTATGTGTACCATGTATGTTTACTACCTCCTATAAGTTAGGTCTTAGTTCTTTTTTCCTTTCAGAAGATGATATTACAGATAGTAGTTTTAGTGATTTCATAGATCATACTAGATTCTTAAGACCTGGGAAATACAATTTATAATATAAGAAAGTCTGGACCTGTGAAACTTATGGAATGGGCCAGAATTTGGGAAGGTGATCGCATGTCATTGCATAGGGATCCCATTACTCATGATCGATGTCAGGCTTCTCTTACTTTCAGAGTGCTAATTATTATTACAATAAATACTAAATTTATATTGCCACTTTATAAAGCAGTAGATGTTCTCTAATATTGTATTATCTTAAAAGAATTATAAGGCCTTCAAGTACTCGATAGCCAGTTATATTATAACCACTTTTAATGTACTCTGTAGATATGCAACATCCACTTTTAGCTATATAGTGATGCTTCGCGCTAGTTACATAATTTTAAATTATTCACCTAACTTCTCTATCAAACCTCTAACATATAATTGTGTTCTCGTCGTGTGAAGGTGATTGAATGTTACTTGAGGATTGGTGACCCCACCTTTGGATGTTAGGATGTTAGAAAGTATTTTAGTTCAAAAATGACCGAGCTTAAGAGGAATGACTGTATAATTAATTGTTGCAGATAAAATCATAAAAGCTAATTGTTAATATTCAATATACATATTAAGATATACTAACCGCAGATATAGAGGTAAGATTAAAAGCATTAGTATTTAAAAAGTAAACATATGAACACCTCATATATATAATCGATATCTAAATTAATATACGAAAAACAGTGACCGTGTTTATAAGCTCTTATTTTTATAAGCTTAAGATCATGTTCATCTAAACTATTTACAAACTTAACCAGGACAAAATTATCTATACAAAGACAACACCAGTAAGTTATAATTACTTCTGATCATGCAATTGCAACACCCTTTTTTATAATTGAGGGAAGACCTCTAACCCAGGACTTATTTTCTTTCTTATTAACTAGTAATATAACCCTTCCCTTTTCCATCATTCGTCCAGTTCTTCCAGATCTATGTACAAGATCAATAGAAGTTTTCGGAAGATCGTAAAGAATAACATTTTTAACTCCTGCAAAATTTAGACCTCGAGCAAGTAAATCTGTCGTCACTAAAACTTTTATTGGCTTGCTCTCATCAGATAAATCTTCCAATGGTCTAGCGGCATAGATGAAATCATGTATTTTAGGCTGTCTTTCTTGAAAGGTGTCGGAGCCAGTAATTGTTACAACATCATGGCCATACTTCTGTAAACTTTCAGATAATTCCTCAATTTCTTCCTTATTATTTACAAAGACGACAACTCGTTTTTGGTATCCCCTCTCTGAACCATCTTTATGGATAGCATATAAAACTTGTGCCAAAGCCTTTAATTTATCGTTATGATAGGGATTGGTAGAAACGTCTATAACCTTAAAATCAATAGACTTCGGAATGCGATGAAGATTAGGTGAAGCAATAACCTGTATATTTGGAAATGCTTTTTCCGTAACATTAAGGAACCCATTAGGAATTGTTGCACTACAGAAAACAAGGTCAGTAATCCTAGGAGCTTTCTGGATTGCATGGTAAGTTTCTGTAAACCAACTATCATCTAGTAACGTATCTGCTTCATCCACAACAAAGAAACTGCAGCCATTAAATGATTTAGCAGAATTTTTAAAAGCATTTAAATTGGCAAGAGCATTTAGTTTAGATGGTGTTGTTATTAAAATATCAATTCTGTTATCTAAACGTTCAAAGAATTGCCTAAAGTTGTTGCCTGATTCACCATATGTAAAAACATGAAGACCAAGTGATTTTTCAACACTTTTTGCAACAGAATATACCTGATCTACTAGCTCATAAGTAGGAAGAACTATTATAGAACGAATAATAGGTTTATCATACATAAGACCCCATTGATCTGTTTTCTCTTGTTCTTTTAATTTGTGAAGTAAAGGGGCTAAATAAGCCCATGTTTTTCCCGAACCAGTTTCTGCAGCAATTAAAAATTTTTGTAATTGAGTGGGATTCTTTCGTTTTTCTTGAATGGCTTTTATTGCTTGGCTTTGAATTGGTGTTGGTTTGACTTTCTTTAGTAGACTATCCATTCCAATTTCTTCCTCTTTAGAAGATTTGGGCTCCACAGCATCTGGTGATCTGCCTTTAGAACTTAAAACTTCTTTAGCTAATGCTCTCCTTATCTCTGGAAGTAGACGAAGGTCAATGAAACTACTGACTGGGGGCGGTATTTTCTTTTTAGGTTGGTTTGTTTGATCTTCTTTCATATCTTTAAGATGACCAGCCCCACCAAGCTTGAATGTATTCGAAGAAGGTTTCTTCTTTCTTAACGATGGGTCACTTTTAAAATTTGCGAGAATTGTCTTCCTTTTCCTAGAGTCTCTGAAGTTATTTCTATTCCGACTGGTACCATATTCTCTAAGTGAAAATAATAATTGTGAGGAAGAGGGATAATGCGTCCTAATTAATTGTTGCGATCTATATCGAGTCACATTACAACATGTTTGAATGAATAGAGATGATCTTGAAGTTGAGCTTAGCATATTATTTATACAATATAACTCACAACTGTAGATGCGATTTAATATTAGATCTAACCCATTTTACTCTTGATACTTGAAAAATTAATTTGGTGGAACCAAAAGTCATCGTGACACGATTTACGCATAGTTAACAGTCAACTTTATTAAAATGCTAATGATAATATACAAAATACAAATATAAGTCTGGGTTTTATGTAAAAAGAGTATCTTCTTCTCGTAGATATTCTCCAATATCACCTTGTCGGAATGCCACTATTGACGTTGGTTGAAGATTTCTTGACTCAATTGTTGATTTAGCTGATACACCAAAACCAAGTGGAATATCTGACATTGACAATAAAATAACACCACTATGTTCAGGAATATCATCACTCATTCTACCAACATGTGCTTTAAGGACGTGGTTACCATACAGGAAAGGCATTTCTCCATTTGGCTTAACCCAAATTTTGTATTTGGCATGCTTAGATAAATATTCCAATGCTGTTATATGAAGTCTAAATTTTCCTGTCTTAGTGAACTTTCCTAAACACACTCCAAAAGACATGAGTTGATGGCGAGCAACACTGATAGCAAAGTTTGCTATCTTTTCACTATAAAAAATATATCATGTTAGACCAGAATGGAGGTAATCATATTACTGAATTGATGGAGCTTACCTAACATAATAAACACGATCTTTTTGAAGTCTGAAACAATGAGGATCTTCATCATTATTAACCATATGCGATATGTTCCTTCCAATATAGTTCGCTAGTTTTTCAAAGACAACTTTGGTTTCCTCTTCAGTTAATGGTCTCATTATAAAATTTTATTCTAGTAATGATATTTTGAAAAATATACAAATTATTTTTCATTGATAATTTTAATGCCGGGTAACTATTGAAACTTGAAAGAATAGGTATAAATACCAATGGCCATATAAACGGGGCAACAATTCTTACTTTAGATTATTAGATACTTTATAATTATAGTGAAACCAACCCTGATGGATAGATCATTTCTATATATAATATATATAGAACTATAGGAATCTAAAGTTGTCGTCGTAACGTACTAGATTGAATCACCACATCGCATCTATTCACTGCTGATCAATGATTTAAAACTCCTCCAATTCTTTGCACAAAAACAACTAGAGATGTTAAGGAATTATCAACACTGCTGGTAGTGTATGGAATATTCGAGTTCAGAGATTGATTCAATATCAGTCTCAATCCGATTATAAATATATGATCACATGACATGTAAAATTTTATTTTTGAGAAGAAAAGTTAAGATTTGATTTACTTATAATTATATATTTGTCAAAGAATGTCTGATATCCCCGATAAAGGAGCAATTGTCGAGACAGAAGTGCCTGAAAAGCTCAGGTTATCAGAATCCAAACCCTCGCTCGATGTCGAAGCAACAAGTACTTTAGACGATGAACAGCATGGTGAAGAACGATTTCAAAGAGCTACTAGCGGTGGTTGGAAACGTCCAAGAACTTCTGATTATTCTAATAAAAAAGGTAATAAAAAAAGAACAGAAAATCCAAGAACGGAAGCTAGAAAACAAAGGTATGTCAAGATTCAATTGTAGTTGCAGCAGATAGGTATCTAACTTTCAATTTGATAATTAGAACTCATCGCATTGAAGCACCTAGACCCGATAATGGTCTACCAAAGGAAGAAAGAAAGCCAAAGAAAAAAGTTGCTGTTTTAATTGGATATTGTGGAACAGGCTATCATGGAATGCAAATCAATCCACCAAACAAAACAATTGAAGGTGACCTGTACGCTGCTTTCGGTAGAGCAGGTGCTGTATCAGCAGATAATGCTGCTGATCCCAAAAAATCTGGCTTTATGAGAGCTGCTAGGACTGATAAAGGCGTTCATGCTGCTGGAAACGTAGTTTCCTTGAAACTTATTACAGAGGATCCTAAGATTAAAGAAAAAATCAATGAAGAATTACCAGAGACTATTAGAGTGTGGGGAATAAGTAGAACGAATAAAAGTTTTGAATGCAGAAAAGTTTGCGACTCGCGTATTTATGAATACCTTATTCCATCATATGCTTTTCTTCCTCCGAAACCAACAACTTCTCTTGCTAAAGCAATAGAGGAAGCTAAAAAGGAATTTCCAGGACATACGAGAGAAGATGAAGAAGGAAAAATTTGGTGGGAAAATGTCAAACAAAAACTATTAAATGAAGGTATCTCCGAAGAAGATACTCTTACAGCAATGAAACAAATTGATCTTGAGGAATATCAAAGATCCACATCACACACAGAAGAAGAGATCGTTCAATCTAGTTCGTCTGACGTTGAGAAGACCAAATTACTTGAAATCGTAAAACGAATGAAGATAATTGAAAACCAAGAAAGACGTCAATATAGAATTTCCCAAGAGAGGCTAGAATTAGTCAGAAAAGCTTTAAAACTTTATGAAGGTGGACATAACTTTCATAACTTTACAATCGGGAAGGCATATAAAGATCCTAGTGCTCAAAGATTCATGAAATCTTTAGTTGCATCTGAGCCCAAGATCATTGAGGGAACTGAATGGATATCTATTAAGATCCATGGTCAATCTTTTATGCTGCATCAAATTAGAAAAATGATTTCAATGGTTGCGCTAGTTGTTAGAACAGGTTGTCCCTTGGAGAGAATTACTGAAGCATTTAAAGCTTCCAAAATAAATATTCCAAAGGCTCCAAGTTTGGGTCTTTTGTTGCAGAATCCTATCTACGAAGGCTATAACAAAAAACTCGAGAGCTTTGGGCATCCGCAGTTAACATTTGAGCCTTATGAAAAAGAAATGGAAGATTTCAAAATGAAGTATATTTATGATAAGATATATAGCGAGGAAGCTAAGGAAAATGTGTTTCATGGATTTTTTGCTTTCATAGATTCATTCAATGGTGATCCAATTTTTGAATTTCTTACCGCTAGAGGTATAATAGAGAATAAAGGTTCGAAACAAGTCGAGTTAAAGATTGGCAATGATGATGACGATGATGAAGCAGGAAGTGATAGAGAAGGGTATTGATAAAATGACTGTGGTTCAAATAAACTGAAAAGGAATAGGGCTTATATCTGAATTCGAATTCATTATAAAGGAAAATTGTATATATTAGCTACCTATAAAAAGTTATAGATAATCTTATAAGATACAAACGATATTATTGTAACATATGAAGAAGATTAAATAACCCTAGAATAGAAAATGCTTAGGTAATCTAACTGCTATAGGCTCTTATCGTGATGGTTCCTCAACCATCCCAACCATAGTCTGTTAAATGGCTCTGTCCTCTCATGTTACAGCCCATTCTCTCTTCTTCCATCAAATCACATTAATGAAGGAGATGCATCTTCAAGGTTTTATTGAATCAATCGGAAAGAACAACTTCAGTGCCACATTATTCGATTTTGTGAGAGTTCGCCCCTAATCTGATCGGTACGGCATCTGAAGACTTAAAGACTTGTTCATTCATGCTTTTTATAAATTTAAGGGATCTGTTCCTGTCAAGTTTCAAATCTGGCCACTTTCTATAAAAATTTATGCAATTTCTTGAAACTATTTATGAAGAAGTTCCACAAATCTAACTATACGCACATTCATGTGACTGTTGCTTATATCATTAATGTTTCTCTGACTTTTAACAGTATAAAATTATAGAATTATATGTGACAGAACTATTGATCGTCATAAACTCATAAATCACAGTAAAATACATCGACAGAAGTTCAAAAAAGATTTTAGAAACGATTTTCTTATCATTTAAATTGCCCAGTGAATTTGATGACTCAAACATAATATAATTTTTCACTCCTCCAATATTAGTCTCAAATTTATGAAAATTAATAACATTTCATATAAAACAGCACTAACATATTTTTTTCAAGAACCTCAGGCCAAAGACAATTTGTTTGAAAAATCATTGTCGCAGTTATTTTTATTAGAAAATGGGTATCACATTGGGAGAAGCAATTTTCATGGCTGTGAAGCCTATATTTAAAATCATTCTCAATATATTGATGGGAATAGTTCTGGCGAAGAGCAATATATTAACTGTCGAGGCTGGTAGGACTATAGCAAGTATGATTTTGATGGTATTATACCCATGTCTAATATTCAACAAGATTGTGTCATCTTTAGACGGATCGGTCATCAAAATGATTGGTATTATGGTTTTAGGTACCTCGCTACTAACAGCAATCGGGTTTGTGGGGGGATTTCTTCTTATTCTTTTTTTCCCGTGTCCTAAACAATGGAGAGGAGGGTTTGTAGCTAATACTGTTTGGAATAATACAGGAGATCTTCCAATAGCATACATTCAATCTATGGCTACGGGATCGCTATTTACAACTTCACAAGCTGATTTGGGTGTTGCATATGCTACTATTTGTTTAGCCGTTGCAACTTTTACATTTTGGAACTTAGGAGGTTATTACTTAATTGAATCAGATTTTCGAGACCGTTTAGTAAACAAGGATGACGAAGAAAGTCAAGCAAATTCAAAGATACCAGAAGAGGAACCTGATTTTACTCCGATTCTATCACTAAGGAGTATAAAATTTTGGTCAGATACTGAAAATGACATAACAGAAAAAGAATCACAAAGTCGAACGCCCTGCCCAGTAGAAAACAAAAGTCCTAAAATAGTTAGTAAAAATGTTGCACCTAGTGTAAGCGGTCAGTCTTCTAATGATACCAATATCAGCCTCGAAAATGTTTCACAAGAGATGATTCATGAACTTACGCAAGTTCGCTCCCTTAATATTTCCTTACATAACGTATCTAGCCAGGTTTCATATTCTCAATCAATGAGTAACCTTCCCAGCACAACTCGAATATTATCTTATAGCTCAGAACTAAGAAGACGACCAACTCAAACGATGGATGATATTATTCGTGAATATAGTGAGGCCGATATAATTCGGCAAGCTAGCAGAGATGGCCGTATAGAAAGAACAACGAGTATCTTTTCAATGGAGCCAATATCAATTAAGAGTTCACCACTCATACCAGAAAAAAAGGAAAGAAAAAACTTATTTTTTATGGTTTTCAATGGTATTGTGTTTTTTATTAAAAATTGCAAAAAGCCACTTCCATTAGCTCTTATTATCTCAATTGTTATTACAATGATTCCATGGACTAGAGCATTATTCTACAAAAAGGCTTCGGTCCAGTTACCACAGGCACCGGATGGTTTACCGATGTTTAACTTTATTATGGACTTCACTTCATTTGTTGGAAATGCTGCAGTACCATTAGGATTATCTATGCTTGGGGCCACAATTTCTCGGCTTAAACTCAAAAATATGCCCATAGGGTTTTACGTTAATATAATATTGATGTCACTATTGAAACTTGTTATTTTGCCTATCATATTTATTGCCCTAGCTCTTAAGTTTCAAGACATTGGCTGGATCGAGAAAACTGACATACTAGCGCCATTTATATTAATTCTTGTTTCAGCTGTACCAACCCAAACATCAAACATATACGTTACTGCTTTTTATTCTCCTCCTGGAGCTCATGTTGAAATGGACTGTGTTGCACTGACATTTCTTATACAATACCCATTACTGATCATTACATTACCCATTGTTATGACCTACACTTTAAAGAACGTTATTGGTGAATGAAAAATTCATTCTATATGCCATATATAGTACATATATACTCCTATTAGTAATGCATTACTTTTTATGATCGTAAATAAATAAATCTAAAATAAATTATTCCATACATTATTGTTGTCTAGTGTTGTAGGTAAACCTTATCAAAATTCATGTAATTTCAATTATTTACCCGGATTTGTACGCATTACTAGAGACGAAAAAACAGACATTTAGAACCTTGAAATTTAGGATGGCTTCTATCACACAGGAATTGGATAATGTCGAAGACATTGAAGATGATGATATGTTCGATAATGAAATGGATATTGATGAAGAATCCGAACAGCACGATGATATCGACCAAGAATTGCCTATGAGCCAAGACAATAATGCTATTGATCAAGATGATGACGAAGACGAGGAGGAGGAGGAAGATGATGATGAAAATGACAATGAAGATGAAAATGAAAATGACAATGATGACGATAATGAAAATGATAACGAAAATTATGAGAAAGATAATGAAGATGGTCAAAATAGCAATGTTAATACTGGTCATGAAATAAATAAAGGTGATCGGTTTACTGACAAAACAACTATAGTTGATCATAAATTACCATCACAGCCTATAATATCACCGAATCATTTTAAATCTTATTTAGTACCAGGAGCTGACTCCTGTTCACTATATGATATTGTTCCCTATGCAGCAGCGCCTCACAATTGTGCAATACATTGTATTGCAATGTCTCGTGGGCTTAAATGGTTATTCACTGGTGGTTCAGATGGATTTATAAGGAAGTATGATTTTTTTGCATCAATAAATGGAAAGGCACCATTAACACTTGCACAGAGGCATCCATTTGTCGACTCAATAACAAGAAGTGGAGTTTTAGAATCTTATTGGGAAAATGAAGAACCACAATACAAAGATAAAATCAAATTTGATTCAGATGGTAGTTATGAACCAAAGCTTTCCCAGGTTTATTCACTTGCTGTTCAGTCAAAAGCATTATGGCTTTTATCGGGACTACAAAGTGGTGGTATCAATTTACAAAGCATACGACATTCAGAAGGGCAAATTCACGCGTGCTTACGAAAACACACCTCAACTGTATCAATGCTACAACTTAATGATGATGAAACCCAAGTGTTATCAGGAGGATGGGATAAAGCTGTGTATTTATGGGATCTAAACACTGGTAAAGTTTTACAGGATTTCAGTACGTTACTTTCTGGTCAAGTCACGTCCTTGCAGTATCAACCTTTAATACCAGGAGCTGTAAATACAACAGAACTTAAACAAAGTGTATTTTTTTATGATTCCACGATGGAAAATGGCGGACAAGGCCAGAAGGATAATGCTAGCAATGTAAGTGATTCTAAGGGTGAAGAAGAGAAAAGTGATTTAGAATCCTTATTCGGTGATGACGATGATGATGATGATGATGATGATGATGATGATGATGATGATGATGATGATGATGATGATAATGCTGCTACTTCTAAGGGTGATGACAAATCTGAAATTAATAATGACTCAATAGAAAAGACAGAGATAAAGACGGAGGTAGTTGATAATGATGCAATGGACATTGATATCGATGCTCAAAACAAAGGTGGCCTGCAAATAAAGGATGAAAATAAAGAAAGTGAGAATAACAATTCAACGAAAAAGAAATATTCAAATGTTGTATACGATGATCAAAAAGTACAATCTCACAATATCTTCCAAACTTCAAGTATAGATGGTACAATAGACATTTGGGACCAAAGGGAAAACAATAGGGTCGCTCATATCGTAGTTCCCTCTGGCACTCCACCTTGGTGTGTTTCATCATGTTGGTCAGTCGATGGTAACGCAATATACGCCGGTCGAAGGAATAGCACTGTTGAAGAGTTTGATTTAAGAAAAATCATCGATCCCAGTCGAACATTTAGGTTCCCTACTGTTTCTGGCGCTGTCAGTGCCGTTCAGGCTCTGCCAAATAACCGTCATCTATTATGTGGATCTCAAGATAATATCAGAATGTACGACTTTGAAAAGTACACATTAAAAACTACACCCTTTCTCATCATCCCTGGGCATCATGGTGGTGTGTTATCCAATATATATGTTGATCCTAGTTGCAAATATATGATAACTTCCAGTGGTAATAGAGGGTTCCAAGGTAATAGCACAGAAGCTGTATTAATTTATGAAATTGAAGTTATAGACTAAAATTAAGAATACCTAATTACAATATTAATGTACTTTTAGAATGATAAAAAGGTAGAATTAATCAATTAGTATAACTAGACTTGATAAACGAACGATCACGACAAAATAAACAATATAATCCATATCGTTTACACTACACATAAGATATATAATCAAATATCCATAATTAGAAACGACGGTAAATTGACACACCACAACTATAAAACAATATATTAACGCCAAAATAGTAAACTTAATAAAATAGTAAACTCAGTAAAAGTAAACATAAAAAATAGTCAAATTACAAAAATCAACCCCGAATTGTATTGTACCAGTTCTTTACACCATATACCATTGACCATCCATATTGATCAATCTTAGTTGCATTAATACCTAAACTGTTTAATGCACTACTACCAAATGCTCGTCCATCTCTATTAATCTCTTGAAACAGTTTATAATAGCTTTGAGAGCTGTAATTACTTCTTAGATAAATACCTACTAAGATACCTATAACCCCAACAGTAACTGCCAGTTTACCAGCATGTGACAGATAAATAAGAGTACGTTTCTTATCTGGTTTATCACCTGATGATGAAGAATTAACGAAGTTATTAGCCAGTAGAATAACATATGCAAACATAGATTTCTGTTGAGATTGTGCTTGTAGCTTCTTTTTCTCCAATCTTCTCGCTTCTAATCGAGCTTCTAGTCTTCTTGCGGCTTCCTCACGTTCGAGTTTTCGCTTTTCTTCTTCTAGACGTGCTTTCTCTAAGGCTTCTGTGATGTGTTTTTCAAAAATTTGGTCAATTACATCCCTTGAATAAATAGTTAAATCGCTGCTCAAAGTAGCTGCAGAGGTGGTAGCCGACTCATTATATTCTGGAGAAGAATAACCTTCGGGGCTTAAAACGTATTTATCGCTTAATTCATAAAAGCTTTCATCCCCAGCAACAGTTTGAGAGTCATACAGCCTTTCATCTAAGGCCCTTAAAGACCAAGAAAATGGTGGGATGGCCGTCGTCTTTAAGACGGAATAATCCGATATCTCCGTCCATTCTTTAAGTAGGCTCACTGGGTATTGTGTTAGTAATTTAGAAGCGCGATTTATAGCATCAAAGACGGTTAAAGATGATAGAGGATTTGGAAGATTGGAAAGGAAGGAGTGAATAATATCAGAATCGGAAGTTTGTAAATCGATAATTTCTTTCTTTCTTTGTAAAATGATAGAAACATATAGGTAAATTGGTGCCACCATTGTTTTTGTAGAAAAGATAAAATCAAAAATGATACAAATATCGGGAAAACTATGGATATCGTGGCAAAAAAGTGTCAGAATGGAGGAAAGTGCATAAAAAGGTTGGATATCATTTAGAATGTCAGCAAGTTCAGAATCAACTTGGAAAAGAAGTGGAGGTATCAGTTTTAAATGATCAATAGAAGATGAAATATTTGGTAACATGAAGTCTCTCAAAAAGAACAGTGTAACATGTTCAATGATATCAATGGCCGCTTCATCGACTCCAAAAACCAATAGGAGCACTTGGCAAATATCATGATAACCTTGGTAATAGGATAATTTGGGATTTCTTCTGAGTACCTGGACAATAGTATTATACAACTGTTCTTTGCGTTTCATGATTTGTTCTGCGTGCTCCTTAGGATAAAAGACAAATGCTCGATCGACATCAAGTCTTACCTGTGCCTCGTCCTTATGAGGGGATAGAGATTTCCAGTCAACACCTTTGTAGCTATCTAGTTCATTTTTAAAAAGTTTATAAGTTGTCTTGTTTTTGTAATTTCCATCTGTATCAAGTCCTTTAGATTCAGTCTTACTGTTATTGATTTCATGTTTCTTCTCTTTGTTTACGTCCAGTATTTCATTATTGATTGCTGATATCACTTGAGGTTCCTCAGTAAAAGATTTCATTCCAAGAAAGAGTGGCCAGATCTCTTTTCTGATGTTATCTTTCATTAGACCTTCTCTTGATTTGGCAAGGGTCTTTAAAATATCCAAGTCTTTAAGAGATAATGCCGTTGCAATACTGCTTTCCTTAAGTTGTCGTTTGTCGTCTGTGAGTGGTTGATCATTAAAGACTGAGCGACCCATATCACCCAGCTCCATCTCAATCCAACCATTCATTGTTGAATTCATACTAGGACTGGAATGGAGATAATAATATGAAAAAGCTCGGAGGATGCCAATCGGTAATAGAAAGAGCAACGGGCCGGGTAAGTTTGTCCGAAAGCTAGGTATCATATCACGTGGATAGATATGGCCACGGATAATTTTTTTTTTTTGGATGTTACATTTCAATATTTAGGGTTACATCGGAAGATTAATGTTATCTAAATATATATTAAACTTGCAATTTTTTATTATTTTTATTGTTATTATAAATCAATTACCGCTTACAATCTGTTTACAACATTTTCCCTCTATATTTTCCCCATTGATTTAAATTTATTTACTGTGATTGAGTGTATAAGTGTTAAGCTCTAGATATTATTATAATTAGCATATGAAAATGGACGGTTCAACTGCAGCGATATCTACTGGAACACTAACATCTTCAGCATCTCTTCAAGCTCCAAAGAGAGAATTGGATATGACTTGTGTTTCACCACGCTCCAGACATTTATTGTTACAAAAAGATGTTGATCCCATATCGTGGGAGTATTTGAAAAGTATTATCTGTAAGTTTTGATTTTTCCCTTCTATTTTATGATCTTTTTGTCCGGATCTCTAACATGTAACGGTTAAAGCGGATAAATCAATTGAAAAGCTCTACCGTTCACCGGACGTCCTCTATACTTATTGTAAATGGAAAGAGATGGTGAAAGAGCAGTATGGAAGTACTTTCAGATATGTTGTAATCGAGAAGCTTGGTTGGCTTCCTCCAACTCATGTCATTGGAACACCAATAAAGGTATCCCCTTTCAAACCCAATTTTATGGGGTCTTACAAAGACATCAAGATCCTTGAAAATGACTTTCCTTATTATGTTGAAGTAGGCATTAGGCATTTAGTAATTTGGTTCAAATGTCCTATCCCTATTGATCAAGAGTTGGATGAAATTACACCAGACGGTTATGACAAATTCAACAATTTCCTCAATGAATTGTTCGTAAAAAAGATTGGGATTCCAAGAGACTCTCTGTTATGGTTCAGGAACACCGCTCCTTTGCAAAGTATTAAGGAAATTGGTCATATTCATGTTATGGTTAAAGACTCTGGAAATAAGCATAAAAATATTATTGATGATATTCTGGGTACATCTGGTTTAAAAGACGAGGACCAAGGTAAGTCAAGTTTGATTTAAGTCATATATACATACTTGTATAAGTAGTAAAGTAATACTATCGGGATTCATTAATTATAAATAGATTAGAGTTACGATTAGAAACTAACTAAGTGTAAAATATCTAGATCTATACCCCACAACCAATATATAGTCGTGACTACTTATTAGTACTTACTGACAGAGATTATAATTATAAATTCAAAAATTAAAAGGGTATACATTACTATATGACAAAATGTATATAAGATTCAATTCTAATCAATTGAGTTAAATATAGAATTCGAAAGGCTTTATAACGAGGTGGGTGTATCCAAAACATCTGCATTACATGTCTGTCATAGCAGTGGATTACAAAATTAAAAGTTGACACATTTAATTAATACGGATTAAATCTAACAGTCTATAAATATCTAATAGCTGATATAGATATTTCCTCTGTTTACAATTAGTATGCTTGTAATGTTTCATATTAGAACTTAGCTATAGAACCAAGGTTACTAACTTTTTTACTACAATTTTAATTGAATTAATTAACTTTAACTCGCACGGATACCTACTTGCAAATATATTAGAATTTAGAGATAGGTGATCTAATTCTAAAATAATAACATAATTAAATAGCATGTTCAATTAAAACATTTATATTACTCGATTGTAAATTGTAATCCAAAATAATACAGTCAACTATAATTATATTTGAAAGGTATCGAATCTATAAATCGATCATATTGCAAATTTCCAATTGAAATTTTCAAATATTTTCCCCAATAATATAAATTTATGTCAGCGCTAGTGTGTCACTTGGGTCTTGACTCTCTTCATTGAATAGTATAATTTTAATTTGTTTCAACTCAGGTTTAAATTTGATGCATATGTATGAAACTATAAGTATCTCCGCTATTATTTTTGGATTTAAAATAAGTATTTTAAGTGTTTTTTGGGGATTCATTTTTTTTTTTGTGTAGTTCTAGAAAAAGTATTTTGCTGATTCAGAAAATATTTGTTTGCATATTTGAAAATATCGGCGGTCTTTTGAAAACTTGATTTGGGGTTACATAATAAAATTTTATTGGTGGACATTCGTTAACTAAATGTTTTGCAAGATTTTTGCAATTGTAAAAGCGATTTGCCAGTCTCGCAAAAACAGATGACACATACTCACAATCAGGGTCTTGTTTGCTAGAGAATAATTCATATTATTTTGTATATCTAGATCTACTTCGTATCATGAGGGTTCAGGAAGTAATCACTACAGCGATATAGGCAGCATGATTACCGCTTTAATTCGTGGCATCATGCCTATTATGTTGGAAAATCTTATGATATACCTAAAAGATTGCATATAATTAGGAATCTTTAGGATGTATATGGCTATGGCAGTGGGTTTATAAAAGGCGTATGTGGATAATAGTTAAGTAGCAACATAATTTAGAGTAATTATAAGGACGGCGAAGGTCGCATTGACAGAATTTTCAAGCCTCATCTCCCCTTGGCCGCGGAAGTTCAGTGAGTGCCTGCATTACCGTTAAAACGGCGAGGGTCCTCATTGTGCGATGCAGCTATATTATGTCACTCAAGGGTGCGGCGCGCTATAGAGGTACATAATAAGCACACAATGTACAATATTTTAATTGACTAAAATGTGACAACCTATTTTTTCACCTCTGCTTTTCCCGACACATTTCATTATATTTGAATACCCTTTTTTGCAATAATTAGTTAAGGATTAAACTTTCCGGTTCCGGCCTCTTTTTACGACAATGATGCACCAAATATATGGTCATGATCATTTATAACCTGTTATTTGTTCAAGCATAAATCTATCATTAAATTTAAAGATCAAAATTTTGAGCATTCTCTCAATTCAAAGTTAATTTTCACCAATTCAGTTTGTGACAATAGTTACAAGCTTAAGAGAGTCTGTAAATTTTGGTGATCTCTGAAGACTCTGTACCTGTACCTGTATAATATAATTTTGTAATTGGGTACAGCAACCATGTTTTTCCGGAGAGTTTAACTTTCAAATTCTGTTGTTAATTATAATCTTATATAGATGTAGCCTATGTTTTCTATCCAATTGTTTCATGGATAAGGCTAAAGCTGTAAATATATATATGCAGAAGATTATTTTTAATTTTAGATGGTTCTATACATTTTTCTTGCGTATTTGGCATAAAGATTCTTATATAAATAATCACATTTCGCTTCTGACAAATTATTGCACATTCTTAATAAGACTTTGTCCTCAATTCCCATCACTTTATAACACCTAACCTTCCTTTAAATTTAGTTTGCAACTTCAGACGACAAATATTAGCTATTAATGTCTGATCTTACAAACAAAGAAGAATCTCTCCAGAAAAAATCATCTGGAGACGATAGTAGCTCAAAATCACACAATGCTTATAATGTCTACACAGATAACACTAGTATAAGTAAATGGCAGTCTTTTAAAGATTCTTTCAAGAAAGCTGATACTGAGGCTCTTGACCCAAATATGTCCGATGCTGAAAAACAAATGCTGATGACAGCAAATGCTCCATTGAACAAATCATTAAAAAATAGGCACATTCAAATGATCGCCATTGGTAGTTGTATTGGAACAGGTTTATTTGTCGGTTCAGGATCAGCACTTAGAACTGGTGGTCCATTAGGTTTAATAATTGGTTTCGGTCTTGTTGGAAGTTTGCTATTTTGTACTGTTCATTCTTTAGGTGAGGTGTTTGTTGCATATCCTATACCAGGTGGTTTCCCTACGCAATGTACCAAGTTCATAGACTCATCTTGGGGTTTTGCAATGGGTATGGTATATTCTCTGCAGTGGCTTATTGTGTTACCCATGGAACTGATTGCAGCTTCGATTACCATCAATTATTGGAACGACAACATTAATTCAGTTGCTTTCGTATCGATTTTTTACGTGCTAATTGTGGGTATCAATCTTTTTGGTGCTAGAGGATTTGGTGAAGCTGAGTTTATATTCTCGCTAATAAAGGTGATAACTCTTCTCGGTTTCTTTATTCTTGGAATAGTGTTGATCTGCGGTGGAGGTCCCCAAGGTGGTTACATTGGTGCAAAATACTGGCATGATCCAGGTTGTTTGGCACATGGGTTTAAAGGTGTCTGTTCTGTCTTTGTTACTGCTTCATTTTCTTTCAATGGTACTGAATTGGTTGGAATTACAGCTGCCGAAACAAATAATCCAAGAAAGACCCTACCTGCAGCTTGCAAACAAGTTTTCTGGCGTATTATCTTCTTCTTTATTACATCATTAATTTTAGTTGGTTTCCTTGTTCCTTATAACGAAAAAAGATTATTATCTTCAACTTCTGATGCTTCTGCTTCCCCATTTGTATTAGCTATTGTTAATGCTGGTATCAAAGGTTTACCATCAGTTATCAATGTTGTTATCATGATTGCTGTCGTTTCAGTTGCTAATTCTGCTGTCTATGCTTGTTCCCGAACATTACAAGGTATGGCTGATCTTAAGATGGCTCCTAGTATTTTAGGATATATTGATAGAAAAGGAAGACCTTTAGCTGGTATGATTGTATCTTTTACTGTGGGATTACTTTGTTTTGTTACAGCTTCATCGAAGGAAAGTCAAGTTTTTGCTTGGTTGATGTCAATTACAGGTTTAACTGGTATTTTCACATGGATGTCAATCAGTGTCTGTCATATTCGATTCAGAGTTGCTCTCAAAGCACAAGGAAGAGGTACCGATGACTTGGCTTTCACTGCTCATACAGGTATCTGGGGAGCTTATTATTCAATACTTATTGATGTCTTAATTTTGATTGCCCAATTTTGGATTGCATTGTACCCAATAGGAGGTAGTCCAGACCCAACAGTTTTTTTCCAAGCCTATTTGACAGTTCCTTTTGCTGCCATTTGCTATATTGGACATAAAGCTTGTACCAGAAACTGGAAATTATTTATTCCTGCCAGAGACATTGATCTTGACACTGGTAGAAAAGAATTTGATCTTGATACTCTAAAGCAAGAGGCAGAAGAGGATAAAGCTTATGTTCGATCGAAACCATTTTACTATAGGATATATAGAATTTTATGGGCTTAGAATACTGCGACCTCAGATAATTTATAAAAGTTAGGTATATATGCTGGAAATAGCTATTTATGTATCCCATTTGCTTTACATTCGTTAAAATTAGCATTAATATTTATGTTTGCTTTAATTCGATAATTCTCTATTGATGAATCTTTGGTTCATGATTATTTTTAACTAAACTTGAACATATATGGCCAAAGTTTTATAATGGTTTATTAAATATTTATAATTATAGATTGTAATTCTAGTACAGTGTTTCCAGTTATTTTTGCAGTTTGTATGAAAATGTTTCGTTAATATAGAAACAAGTTATTAGTAAAATAAGGAAAATATAGCGCTGTAGTAAAATCTTTGAGAATTCATCGCCAGAGTGTAAATGTAAATTTTCGCTGTCAAAAATATATTTACAAGAGTAAGCTTAAGAAGTTAAGAACTAGAGTGGCCAAATCCTAGTCCTAGTTCTAGATATTGCTTTAGTCATCCTCGGTTTTCTCCTAGTGCCTCTTTCCGATGACTGAAATTTTCTTAACATTTATATAAATTATATCGATTGTGTTCTGATGTGTGTCATCTGACTATAAATCTTTATGTGTTTACCGATAATTAAGTTGTGCCTTAATTAAGATATATTTTGTAAATTATATTCAACTATTTAGCCAAATATCCTGAAAACACATTGTAGCAACCCTCGGAAACACTTTACCAATTTTATTAATGCGGATTATGTACTAATTATGGTTTAAAACTTAATTTCAAATGGGCTAACTGATATTTGTCTTTTTAATGATAAGCTTAAGAGTTAACAACGTAAATGACAAGCAGAACACACAAATAATCTTCCAATATATATAGATGACTTATATAATGATTCGGCGATATCAGAGAGTTATTAAAAGAAAGCAAAACTCTCTAAATTAAGACAAATGGTAGTCAAATAAGAAAGTGTTTATTGCTGAATATAATTTAGGATTAGGAGATTTATTAAAAGAAAGAAACAGCTCTACTCTATACCACTTGTTGAAATTATGTTGTTAATTGAAGCTTCTAGTTTTCACTAACTTTGAAATCGTGATGATAACCTCTAGCTATAGAACATTGTTATCTAACCTTCTATCATTATCATGCAACAATAGATGATATATGACTTAATGTAATCAGTAGAGAAAACGATTTATTCGGATACCTAACACATTACAAATTCCACCCATCACCGGCCTCAAAAAAGGATTTCACTAAAATATACCAGAAGTTAAGGGCTGAAACTATAACTACTAAAAGCAACTGACCGTGCTTTAGAACAACCGGAACATCCTTTTCATCACTATAGTAATTACAAGACCACTCCGGAAGTTTCAGGTGTTTTAACCCGGGTAGATGTGAAACCTTAGATAATAATCTTAAGACGTGGATTTCTCGACCATCATCCTTTTAACTTCTTATTAAAATTGAATATAAGAGATCTTGAGATGAGAGAATCATGTGTATTAAATCGTTGTTAATGATATATCACTAGATATTGAGTTAATCAAAACATTGGAATACAAAGATGAAGATAGCTCCTACAATATGTACTATGTACTATATATGAAGACATTAAGCAGAAGCTTGATTACTATTGTAAACTTCGTGTGGTTGAAATAACAAATTATATTAACATGCGTTCATAGTTCAAAACCTATGGTACTAATATAAGTGATCCTGTTAATATAAAACCGCTATCCAACGAAGTACTGGTAGGCTTTTACAATCTATCATTGCTAATTAAATTCTCCAATTATACCATTATATTCATACTTCAAATGTGCCAATATTATAATATGACTCTGTTTTACCCGGCTTTTCCATAACGGTTTTTGCTATTTACAACACCAAAAATAATTCCTTGTTCTGTTTTTATAATTGAACTTTTTTATCATTATAAAAATTTATAAAAATTCAAAAAAATGTTACGAACATTAACATCCTCGGCTGTTTGTAAAAGCATTAAGCCTGTTGTTTTAAGTAAGCCATTGATGGCTACTAGATCAATGGCAACTACAAAGAATGATGATGAAGTAAGTGAAATTTATCGGCTTTTAAAAAAATCGGAAATGGCTAAGGAGATGATTGAGATTTATTTTATGTTTTGTGCGATGTTTAATTTTTACACTTTTGGAAAAGGAATTGCTATTATTCATGATGATTATAATTAATGATGATGGTTTTATATTGATATTGGTCTTGTTCCTTGTTTAACACGGAGATTATAAACGGAACGAGTTCCTTGTCCATTTAAAATTAAACATAATTTTAAACAAGACACCACCAATACAAAATACTAATTATAATCTATTTTCATAACGGCTGATAATATAAGAAAGCATTCTTTCTTGTAATTTATTGAGATCTTGAACTAATTGTTTTTTTATTTTTGGTATAGTTTGTTACAATTGAATTACCTGCAACAAGTTTCGATGGGTTTGAATTAGAACCACCATCACTTACTTATGAAACAACAAAGGGCAAATTACTTAAACTATATGAAGATATGACTACTGTTAGGTATGTATATTTTTTTATTCCAAAAATTTCTAATTTAATTAGCTTATTTAACAATCAATTTAAAGACGTATGGAAATGGCAGCAGATGCCCTTTATAAAGCCAAAAAGATTAGAGGTTTCTGTCATTTATCAATTGGTCAAGAAGCAATTGCAGTTGGTATTGAACATGCAATTGGTAAAAAAGATACAGTCATTACATCATATCGTTGTCATGGATTTGCGTATATGCGTGGTGCTAGTATTCAATCCATCATTGGAGAATTAATGGGGAAAAGAAATGGAATAACATTTGGTAAAGGTGGATCAATGCATATGTTCACAGATGGATTTTATGGTGGTAATGGTATTGTTGGGGCCCAAGTTCCATTAGGTACAGGATTAGCATTTGCTCATAAATATAAAGGAGAGGAAGCTGCTACATTTAATTTATATGGTGATGGTGCTTCTAATCAAGGACAAGTTTTTGAATCTTATAATATGGCTAAATTATGGAATTTACCAGTTGTTTATGTTTGTGAAAATAATAAATATGGTATGGGTACAGCAGCAAATAGATCATCAGCAATGACAGATTATTATAAACGTGGACATTATATTCCTGGATTAAAATGTAATGGTATGGATATTTTAGCAACCTATCAAGCTGCTAAATTTGCAAAAGATTGGACAGTTTCTGGTAAAGGACCGTTAGTATTAGAATATGAAACTTATAGATATGGTGGACATTCAATGTCTGATCCAGGTACAACATATAGAACTCGTGAAGAGATTCAACATATGAGATCAAGAAATGATCCATTATCCGGATTAAAGAGTAAATTAATTGAATTGGGTATTGCAACTGAAGAAGAGTTGAAAAAAACTGATAAAGCAGCAAGAGCTTATGTTGAAAAAGAAGTTGAAGCAGCTGAAGCTTCTGCTCCACCAGATGCAAGTCTTGAAATTTTATTTGAAGATGTTTATGTTAAAGGATCAGAAGTTCCAAGTTTAAGAGGAAGAATTTCTGATGATTCGTGGGTTTTCCATAAAGATTAGACTTAATTTATAATAATATAATATAATTTATAACATATAATAGAATATTATGATTTGCAATACATACCAATTGTGAATAAAATCAGGATATTTCCCTGCATAACACAGCCTTATAAATTTAAAATCAATTGCATCTTCATTTTTCCTTCTCTTCCAACATTTCACACAATGAGCGATAAGAAATTTGACCACGCCCCACCAGAAGGCCCTCCTCCAGGATTCTCTGCCCCTAATGGCCCTCCACCTTCTCACGAAGAATCTTCTCGAGGTGTCCAGAATGACTTCTACAGTCCTCCTGCACAACCACAAGGAGATTATCAGCAGAAACAGCAATACGATCAGAGTTACAATCAAGGTGGATATCAGCAGCAGCAAAGCTACCCTCAGCAGGGTTATCCACAACAAGGCTACCCTCAACAAGACTATCAACAGGGCTACCCGCCACAACAGGGGTATGGCCAACAAGGCTACGGCCAGCAGGGGTACGGCCAACAACAAGGCTACGGTCAACAACAACAGCCAGTTTACGTCCAACAGCAAACAAAATCCAGCGGTGGAGCAGATGGTTGTTTAGCTGCTTGCTGCGCCACTCTATGTATTTGTTGTACACTCGATGCCTTATTCTAAACCTGATCATGAGTCAATTTCACCTTTTTTTAAGCCATAATGAAATCAAAAATGATTTTCCATTTATACAAATCATCGTCCGGGGTCATGATTTATTTTGATCCCGCAATAGCCGATTAATATCTTTCAATTGAAATCTTCTAGTATTTTAAATCACATATACTTATAAACATATGAATTTGAATTTTATATAAAATATATATTCACCTTATACAATTGCAATCGTATGTATTAATAATACCAATTATAATTTATAATTTATCAGCACGTAATATTAGCAAAAAGCTATTAGCTTACTTAAAAACTTTAGCTTTTTAAATCTTTATCTTTCATCATTTTTAAAAAAGCATATTTATATTGAGAGAGTTCAAACATCATTGATTCAAAATGATTTCCATTATTTATATAATTTGAATTATTATAATCATTATTTGTATCTGTAATTGTAATTGATTTCTTCATCTTAACTTTATTGTTATTGTTATTGCTGTTATGAAAAAGAGGCACAGCATTAATATTGTGATTGCAATTGGCATCATAGTTATAATTATAATAGGATCGTGGATTAATTAAACAATCATTATACACAGCCTTTATTTCATCCTCAAAATTAGATAAATCATAAAACGTATTATTATCTTTTATATCATCATCATCATTTATTTTTGTTGATGATTCTTCTTGTTCTTGATTAGTTTGAACGGCAATTAAAGAACATGATTCCATACTTTTTGAAATAACAGATTCTATATTAATAATATCTTCATTGGTATTTGAAATTTGTAATTGTTTGGTTTTAAAGGTATTATCAATGATATGTATATCATTATCAATTTTATTTAATAAATTTTCAGTTTTTTGTAAATGGATCTTTAATTTTTTACTAAAATGAATGGTATTAATTATGTTATAGTTAGTTTAACGTTGCAATTTGGTAAAGAAATTTCAATATAGTTTTGTAGATAAATACATTTTTGATTTATTTTCATTATATTTTGATTTGATTTTAAGCATTTCATTATGTTGTTTATCATCATTGTAAACAAATTTAATATCATTGATCTAAAACAAAGAGGAATATAATTAGTTAGAATTGTAATTTTTTGTAAAGTTGATCGATTGAAATAAACACACAAATATAATAGCAGAATCCCAAACTGAATTTAAATTTGAATTTGAACGCGAAGTTAATAATCTTTCTAAATTCAAACTATTTGACATTGAAAATGAATTAATTTGTAAAATTTGATCAATTGAAATTTCTTGTAGTCGAGTTCTAAAAGTCTATGTTTGAATTGTATAATTAGTTCATAAATCATAATCATTATACTTTCTATATATAGCATACTGCAATATTATTATATATTTTAAATTGATCATCATAGTTTAAAAACTGTATAAACGACATAATTTGTTGGCATTTCATTTCATAAATAGTATATATGTTTGTATTGTTTTCAGTAGAATTTGAAGAAAGAGCCAAGTAACAAATCATCATTGTATAGAATAAAGATGAGATATCTGGATCCATTTGTTTATCTAACTTTGTATCTAAGAAAGCGCGATTTGGATTGATGTTGAAAAGTTCTCTAAAGATTAGAAGAATCGTTGATGGTGATTGTAGATCCGATGAGGTTTCGATGGATGATAGATCGGAATGGCCAAATAAATGAAGCTATACGATTAATTAATAATAGTAGTGTTATTATGGTAGAAGATGTTATACATACCCAGCGAAGTATCACGGATAGATACTCCATGTTGGAAGACATGTTAATTATAAGAAATGAAATAAACAGAAGAAGTGAATATTTATGTAATGTTATGTTATGTAATTATTAATTCTGCAGATTCACAGCTTTTTCTCTTTCCCAAACCATTCTACCCACAGCACATTTAAATAATGACAATTCTTTCGAAACAGCTTTAATTTCCTCTTTACTCCAATTGTTTCTTGTTTGTGTGAAACTCAATAATGATTTTTGTTCCTTGATGAACACTTCAAGATTATCATAATTTATTAATTTATCTTTAATATGAATTTTAGTTGTTTCATTTTCTTTTTCATTTACAATAATTGATTTTTCATTCATTTGAATAATACAATCATTAATCCTTGATCTTGACTCCGCTGCTGTTATACTGGTTGGAGTTCCAGAGGATTCAGTTGTTATACTCTTGTTATCAAACATATCTTCATCAGAATAGGCAGTCAATGGTGATATATCATCCGATTTCAAATGCTCCATACTCTTATTATTAATCCTTCCAAAAGGGTTAACAACATTGCTACTGTCAATTATATCATTATCGGTTTTCAAAATTGGAAATGGGATATGAATAGTACTTTGATATAATTCAAATAATTGATCCAATCTTCTAATAAACAATTGCAAACCTTTATAATATGTTTTGAGTTGATCATAGTCAGAAGATATCTCTACAGTTTTCTTGTTTAAGAGGCTGAATAATCGATTTTTCACTTCGACCTTTAGGTCCAAGGTCCGGATTGAATCACAGATGGTCGAACTAACAATGAATAAAAGAGAAAAAAAAGGTTAGTGAACGATATTATAGATATATATCAAAGTTTGTGATGTACATTTCCGTTTCTTGTTCATTCAATAATTGGTATGCTTCATTATTCATTCTAGTAGGTTGTTTCTAAATGGTATATTATATGTTACTAATAATCTCAAGCCTTGATTTCTTTATTTTAATGTTAAAAAAGAGACATACAAGTAATAACCATCTCAATTGTCTTGTATACCCTAAATTTGAATGATATTCCATATATCTCTCATGATCGGTATTATTATTTAAAATACCATTGATGTTGATTCCATCCGTAGTGATTGAATTATTTTGTAAATTTGTTTGCAAAGACTATTGATATTATATTGTTAATTTTGAAAATTAATTGGGGCAATTGAGTTTTATGAATTGTAATTGGTATATACCATCAATAGTTCTTTAATCTTCATTCTATCAAGTAAAGGTAATTTTAATAAACATCTCATTCCTTTTCTAAACCTCATCGGAATTCTTCCATTATTTTTAAACTCATGTAAATTCAAATCATTAGTTTTGGGATATCGATCATTTTGACATGCTAAAATAAACAATAATAATATAGAATATAAAAGTAGAGCGGAATTTGAATCAATACGTGCTTCCGTATCATTTAAATTTGAATTATAAGATCCATCATATATAACTTCTCGTAAGAATAAAATCATTGATGAAAATGAAGATATATCATTTGTTATAATTTGTTTAAAGGATGGATATGGAATGTTGCTAATCTATAAAAAGATATTGGCCATGTGTGTGTTAATAAATATAAACCTTTGATTAAATACAGATATTATATTTATACCCATTCTGAAATTGCATTTATAAAATTGACATCTTGAATCATTATGTTACTGGCAAATGAATAAGTCATTGTTTCGGAAATAGATTCCTACATCCTTACATCTATTTATATCCAATCCTCAGTCACGTGTGACATACTTTTTTAAGCACAGAAATGTAGGGTGCTTTCAAAAACAATCCCTGATCCTCAAATGTATTTAATAAAATAAAGGATAAGATGATAGTATATGATGTATTACTAATCCTTATTTCCTGATTCATGATTGGACCTGATAGACACCTGGTTGGAGATCGAGATATTCAACGAGATCTTGATCTTGAGCGGGATATTGACGATTCCGATGTTTTTTTTGCTTTGATTGGAATAATGGATCGTGAACTTGAATCACGTCCTGATAGAGTTCTAGATCTTGATATTGATCCCAATACCTTCTTATGAAGATTCTCATGCTCCTTTATTACAAATATATTAAAAAATTAGAAGAAAATCAAACATTTCTTTAATTATTGGTTTTGATTTTGGTAGTTGTGAAGATACTTATCCTTTAACTGGTGAATGGAGTATTAAATATTCTCATCCACCAATGCCTGTCGATGGTGTTTTATTTGGTTCGATAGAATAGTGACAACAAAAGAAGCTCTTACTTCTCAAGGAGCCTGGTGTTGATGATGATCAATGGGAACAATGTTATAATAAGTGGTGGTGTCATTACTGTTGATTCAGAAATGGGTCAATCTATTCATTAAAGAAACAAAGGGTGTTTTATTTTGGGCAGAAATGGATAAAACTATTTTTTTCAATTCCAAAAAAAACATGTTGAAGCTTTATTAAAGAAAAATGATTATATCATAAAGAAATTAAATGATGATTTACAAAAATATTGGTTTGGTAGAGATGAAAATGGTGATTCTTGTGATTTAGAAGGTATGAGTATCAATGTCAATTGAATGATTATATGTTAAATGATTTAATAGTAAGTAATTTCGTTGGTATATTTATAAGAAATTAGAAGAACGTTTTACTTTAAAATCTGGTGGATTATCAATTTTACAATTTTTTAAGGAATTAAAAGATCATGGATTAAAAGTTATTTTTTAAAATGTTGACGATTTAAGCAAATATACTATTAGGTATTGAAGAACCATTACATAAAAAATTAACAAAAAGTTTTAGAAATTAATTATAAAAAAGTTAAAGAACAAATTCAATTATTATTAATTGAATCAAGAACTATATATTTCTATAAGATTTATATTTTTATTTATAACTATGTCTAATATCTCATAACTGAAAATTTTTGAAAATTGAAGGCGAAAAACAAGAAACAATTAATTACAAATTTGCAATTAATCTCGCACCTTTCACCATTAAATTATTCATACAACATCTACAAGTCAATTAATACTGTTTGAAGCGAAAGTTCTTTTTAATTATACAAAGCTTTCATTTAATTATATTTAATGAATGAATACGATTATAAATTGTAACGGTGTTTTCAAATTGAATAAATTTAATAGATTGCTTTACATTTTAAGAACTTGATATAATTATAAAAAAATAGGTTAGCGTCTTGTTTTCCAAACTTTTCAGATTTAAATATACTTACCATAATTTGATTACTAGCTTCAATATTAATCTTTAATCCAGATATATAATTGACATATATAGAGTCTGCTTCTACTTTCTGAGAGGTATTTGTGAATAGAATCAAAGTTGTAATTGTTATAAGTTTAAGAAGGAGAAGAAGAATTTACAAATTTAAAAAGGTTATAGTAATGAATGAGAAATAGCGATCTACAATACCTACATTATGTGGCCGAATTATTAATTCACATATGGGCGAATATTTAGGTCAACAGGTGGGCGATATTTACGCAAATACTGCAGCTAGCAAACATTTTAAGGTTATCGACATGCAAGAAAATGCATGATCCTGCGTAGATCAAATGAAAAAATAAAAAAACAGGTGCACTCACTCTCACTTGAATATAATTATATTTTGTAATCATTATTTATTTATTAAGCTTATTAGTCTGATATGAATATAATTTTGAAGTTATCAATTGTCAAAGTTTCAAGAAACATCATTGATATTTTTAGAACAACAGTGTTAAGTTTCCGGTTCTAAAGTTGCAACATGCAACCATCAATAACAATTGGACTCCACTCCAAATGTTAAATTTATGTATCACATAAACCTTAAAACACTTTTTGTTTTTTTTGATTTCTACTTGCTTGTTTTAGTAAAGTTTCTAATTTTAGTGTGCTTCATTCTTTATTTACATGGTCTCTCTTTTTCTATATTTAAAATTTGTTTTTTTTTGCTATTTTGGAATCCTTTAAAACAAACTTCTTCGATACATTTTCGACAAATACAAAATCAATATAACTATTTAAATAATGGTATTTGGAAATGATAATAAACCTGTAGCAGATAAACTTCTCACGCCCCCAAAACCAGCTATAACTATAACAAATGACCGGAATGAAACGAGTCGACATTCCCAAACTAACACAACTGAAAGTTCAACTTTAACTTCTGATTCAACACCAAGTTCAAGTTCAAGCCCAAGATCAACTGATGCTATGGTAGGCCGACATTCGTCTAGTGACCGACTACATAGAGATAGAAACAATTGGTCAACGTATGAGTACGGTTCAGAAAGAAGTCAGAATAGCTCAAATGGACGGAAATCAACTGGACTTCCACTTCACCTATCATCACCTTATTTACCTTCAGCAGTTGGTGGTTCTATTCCAAGAGCTACTTTCCCTATATCAGATGATCAGCGTTATTCACCAGCACTTGATGAAATGAGAGGTCATAATAGTATAAATATGAATCAAATTTATCCTATGGGTGTTCCAATAGGATATTCATCTGAAGAAAGTAGCCAAGCAAGTGTTCTTCGAGGTCAAGCAAGTTTAGCAACAACTACAAATTATAATGATATTTTTGATGATAGTTACTATTTTGGTGGATTTCCTCATACTGATTTTTTACTTGCCGGTGAAAAAGAAGATGATGATTATTTACATAATCCTGATCCAATTGCTGATGCTGAATTAGATAGGAAATGTGCATGGGATAAAAGATCAACTTGTAATCTTCTTGGTATACTTTTTATAATAATTGGTTGTTTATGTCTATTTATAATTGTTCCCATTACCACATATGGAAATATTCACAGCAAATCAAAAGATCAAGAATATGAAATTTTAACTGATTATACTTATCCTTTATTATCTGCAATAAGAACCGATTTAGTTGATCCTGATACACCAGAATCTGCATTAACAAGAACAGCAAAAGATGGATCAGAATGGAAATTAGTATTTTCTGATGAATTTAATGAAGAGGGTAGAACTTTTTATCCTGGTGATAATCAATTTTGGGAAGCTCCTGATATTCATTATCAAGCAACTGTTGATTTAGATTGGTATGATCCAGATGCTTTGACAACAACTGATGGAAGTCTACAAATTAGATATGATGCTTTTGAAAATCATGATTTAAATTATAGATCTGGTATGCTTCAAAGTTGGAATAAATTATGTTTTACACAAGGGATTTTAGAAGTTTCTGCAAGTTTACCTGGTTCTGCTCATGTCTCCGGGATATGGCCTGGTATTTGGAGTATGGGAAATTTAGCAAGACCTGGTTATTTAGCATCATCTGAAGGGGTTTGGCCATATTCTTATAATTCATGTGATGCTGGAATTACTCCTAATCAATCAAGTACTGATGGCATATCTTTTCTTCCTGGTCAAAAGTTAAATCAATGTACATGCTCTGGATCAGATCATCCAAATCCTGGTGTTGGAAGAGGTGCACCTGAACTTGATGCTGTTGAAGGTTCAGTTGACCTCGGAATAGGACTAGGAATAACGACACAATCAATTCAAGTGGCTCCATATGATATTTGGTATATTCCTGATTATGATTTTGTTGAAATCCATAATTTATCTGTTACTTCCATGAATGCTTGGCCTGGTGGTCCATTTCAACAAGCATTAGTTGGAACATCTACATTAAATCCAGATTGGCAAGAATTTATAGGTGTAGATTTTACACCAAGACCAGATCGAAAATTTCAAAATTATGGATTTGAATATTTAAATGATGATGATGATGGTTATGTTCAATTTTTTATTGGTGATAAACCAACTTATACAGTATATCCAAATACATTTCATCCAGATGGTAATATTGATTTTAGACCATTTACAAAAGAACCAATGTCAATTATTTTTAATTTTGGTATATCTTCATCTTGGGCTTATATTGATTGGGCAAAGTTAAAATTTCCAATGACAATGTTAATTAATTCAGTTAGGATTTATCAACCTGAAGATCAAATTTCAATTACTTGTGATCCAAAAGATTATCCAACTTATGATTATATTCAAGATCATTTACCTGCTTATTATAATGCAAATCATACGTCTTGGGAAATGGCAGGTTATAAATTTCCTAAAAATAAACTAACAGGATGTTAACTTTATATCTTTTTTTTTTTTTGTCTTTTCCTTTTGCTTTGCCTTTTCATGTTTGAAATGCTAATTAATGGATTTTTTTTGTTTTTTATTTGCTGGTTACGTTACACATAGGACTGTATTAATATAAGTGCTTAAAACTTATAATATCTAGTTAGTTAATTAATAAAGCTTTGTATTAAGTATTTTACTCAATCATGATGATATAAGAACTATCCAAAAGGTAAACCTAACTAAATTATAGGGTTTGGAAAATTTTGTGTATAATACGAGTATTTCTTCATAACTTATATTTATTTCCTATTCCAGTTATATATACACAAACGCGTATATACTCGTATTTATAATAGTACACTGTTATTACAAGCTTGATTTAAAGCCGAAATTTCAAATCTTCTTCTTAGGCCGATATTACCGAACATTCATATACAAAATAGATATTTCGAATTGTAATATATCAATCTTACATTATCGGTAAAATTTTATAAGCTTAGTATAGTGACAGTATCATTATTATAAATCTATACGATCATATAGTTAAATCTATAAACATTAATGGGAAGTTTTAATATTACTAATGAGTTATATATATATCACTGTAGCTGTCTTATAGTTTAGTGTTATATATATATATTGGATTATTAGAACCTTCTTTAACGAAGTAATGTTGAAGTACTAGCTAGAAACATATATACTAGCTAGAAACTACTAGTTAGAAACTACTAGTTAGAAAGGTCTAATTAGAAAGGTCTATGGTAATATCTGTATGTCCCGTCGAGATTTCTCTTTAGTTTAAGTTCTAGATAGTTTCATAGTAATCAAATAGTCTTAACAATATATTTAGGCTTTATATCTTTAAAAAAAATATTACAGTAACAATATATGATATACTGATTATAATAGAAACAAATGAATTGTAATGAATCTTGAATAAATATATGTCATTTATATAGTATTAAGCATATATAATAATGCAATTGCGATTGTATAGTATATAGGTATATCTATAGTAATTATATACAAGTTTGAGTTGAAAAGTAATTGATTATTTTCAATTACAATTGTCAGCTAAACTTACCTAATAGTAATTGTTCAATCTTTGGTGCAATTATATCTGAAGTTTCACCTTGTATACTAACCAGAAGATTTCTTTTAGAATAAAATCCTAATAATGGATCAATTTCTTTCCTATATCTATCCAGCCGTTGTTTATAAGTATCCTAAGAAATACCACAGTATGTATTAGTCATAGCTATGTTTTTTAGAGGGGCGTTAAAAATTACTTACTGGGTTATCATCTGGTCGCTTTGAAAGGGATTCACCTGTAATATCATCCTTGCCCGGAACTTTTGGTGGATTATATGTTAAATTGTAAACTCGGCCAGAAGGAACATGCTATAATACCAGTTAGATCTTTATCATTGACATGTAATAGAGCCCCAATTAATTCCAATTATACTTACTACCCATCTATTTTCAATTCGTTCAAGAATGACTTGTTCTGGTACTTGTAGTTCAACAACTAGATTTAGACTTGCTTCATGAGGTTTTAATACTTCTTCAAGAGCTTCAGCTTGAGATAAAGTACGCGGAAATCCATCTAATAACCATGAAGTTGATGAGTTTAACCATTTTTTATGTGATAATTCAGAACTGATTAAAGATATCATTGTATCATCTGGAACTAAACCCCCTGATTTGATAATATCACTACATTCTAGTCCTAGTTATTTGGTAACATTTATTGTTAGAGAATTGAATTGAAATATATATATTTGTTTATTATGATCATACCGATTGTTGTCTTATTGGCAATATTAGAACGTAGTAGATCGCCAGATGATATACTATGAATCATCGGGAATTTCGTCAAAACTCGAGATGTTTGAGTACCTTTACCTGCCCCTGGAGCTCCTAAAAGCAACAATCTCATTGGCTTAAGCTTCATAGCAACCGACATTTATCTTTTGTTTTTAGAATTGATCGAGGAAAGTTAAGTAATTATAAATAACGAAGAGTCAAATGTGGAGAAAACTTAAAGAAGCTCAAGTATTTTTAATTGCAATTTGCCGCATTTTGTTGTGATGCGTAATCGTGGATTTCGGGATTTCGCGGGGCCGGAACCCAACATCAAAATAATATATTAAGTTACAGATCTTGTCAATCGTTAAATACAAATACAAAGTGAATAATTATCTCTTTTTCCGATTCTTTTTAGTTTTCTACGATTATAATAAAATAGAGCTGTAGACTAGTTAAGTTGGCAGACCCGAGGTTTCTGCCCACCCAAAAACAATCACTAAAATTTAAACTAGCGCTAGATATACTCTGTATAAATTAATTAAAAACTTATCCTAATAAATTCTCCTGTCATATTTCTACATCTTCTTTTGTTTTCAATTCAAACTTGTCAGATTTAGGATTGGTGGCATATACCTCGTGTCTCTCCACCAAAAGATTTAGTTGTTGATAAGATTCTTTTGATTCAACTTTATTAGCGTAGTATCTTATCAATTCTTCCTAAAGTATAAGCAAGTTGTCTTATCGCAGTGATGTTCACCTCAATGCTCGGGTCAGAGGGTCTAATCCCAGTTTTCCCGAGCCCCTCGATAATGTAGTTGAAGTTAATCTTTTATTCCTTGCATAGATCATTACCAGCAGAAATTTCTTTTTCTTCGACCGATGACTTGATTTCAAGGATCTTCTTGTTGAATCTATGGAAACATTGGAACTCTCCATCGAGATCTTCTACTTAATTGAGGACGAACGGGCTCCTCTGTGGGAAAAACCCCCTGCCGTACAAGCCAACCATCCGCTATCACACCCAGCCGAAATCTTGTTTCATCATAATTCTGTGTTCGGGTCCACTTCTCTAGCGCTGAGGAAACGATACGAATCCAAACCTTCGGTTTTTTTTCTTTTTTGATAGCATTCGGTTTTTCTTGGGAAAGTTAACCACAAAATTAGAGTTCACGTATTGGGCGGGGTCGTTCTTGGTTAGTTTTTTGGTGTGGGTCAAGCTGCCCATCGGCAATTTTTTATGGGTTAGGCTAGGCGCCTTGGATCAAACGAAATATTTCGGCACATATTTCTTCTGTGTGTGTGTCTTGGGGGAGAGTCCATGGCCATCTTTATAATTACTTATAATTAAGATCAACATTTAGTTAACTGCACTAATTCATATTATATTATAATACATTTCTTATAAGAAAAAAAAGACCTCCAAACCTTATACCTTCTCCTTAACGTTTCCTAAAATAAACCCAGTTCAAATAAATTATTAAATTCATTTGTCATAAAACTGAATAAAGCACAATCTATCCAAAAACATAAAATGAAATATTCAATTTTGAATTCACCACTATGCTGTTTGTTGTTGTTTTCGTTGTTGTTTTTCTTGTTTTTCTTTTTTCTAGTAGTTGCTCTCGTTGAAATTCTAGTTGTTCTTCTTGGTGTTCCCGTTGAAGTTGTTGTTTTAGTTGATATTCTTGTTGACATTTTTGTTTTAGTCGTTGTTTGAGTTGTTGATTTGTGCACCCTTAGAACTTTTCTTTTTAACTGTTCCAATCTCATTTTGGGCTGTAAGATCTTTCTTTGGGATTGTATAAAAAGGTTTCCCATCAAAAGTAGGAATATCCAAATATTTATCATTATTAATTACAGCAGTAGTTGATATATTAGGCTTTGGTGAATCATTAATGACTTCTTCTGATTTCACCATCGTTTCATCTGAGTGTACCATTGATTCCTTCTCTTGGTTGAGAATATCAGACTGTAGCAATTTAGGATCCTTACTTAATGTTACTGTAGTTGAAGAATCGGTACTTTTAGATGATACAAGAGAACTATTCAATTCATTCAACGATTCATTTAAATCAGAAACTTCTAAAGCATCTTTTGATGGTGAAGAAGATGATGATATAAGGTTCGATTTAATTTCTTCATCATTTTTCTTTGTAACTAAATCCTTTATTTTATCATTTAATTTATTATTTTTATTTGAATAAAATAATGATAAACCAATAATTATTTTCTTAATTCTTTCACAAAAGCCTTTATATTCTGGATTATAACCAATAAATTCACAATCATTTAAATATGATATTTTACCATTAACTAAATCATAATCATTTTCAATCCAAATTGATCCAAATAAATTAATCTTAACCTTATCAGAAATTTCTTCTCCCATTCTTTTCAATTGTAAAAATTTAGAATCAACATCATTAAAAAATTCAATAATTTGATTTCTATTCATATTAATATTTAATTTTTTTGATAAAAGACATTTATAAATTTGAAATGAATTTTCTAAACCATCTTCATATCTTTCAATTAAACATTTAATAATTTCATTAATTGTTTTTGAATTTCTAATAATTATTGAATCTTCTTTTGATAAACTATTTAAAATCATTGTTCGTAAAATATGAAGGTTTCTTCGTTGAGAAGAATTATATACTTCTGATATTTTATAATCAAGATGGTCGTTTACTAAACCAAGAGCTTCTGCATTACATTTAACAGAGTCGATATAGTTATGAACACCTCCATAAGCCTCTATATTCTTCAACTTAATAATTTCAGGAGGCGATTCGAATGTATCAACATTATAGCTAACAGACTCAACAGGAGTCATTTCTGACCAAGTAGACGACATATCATCTTCAAAAACGAGATCCGAAACAGAAAATGCCTTGCTCGATTTTGTTTTACCATTATTTTGGAGTTCATCGTTGCATTTCATATTTGTGGGGTGGGGACTAATTTTCTTTGGGCCGGGGATGAAAGATGTCTGTTGAGAAGGGGATAAACAGTTGCTGCTTTGGACTGATTGTCGGTTTAAATTCTCCATTCTTGAGGGTTGAACTGAACACCAAGTTTAAATTTGATTAATGTGAGGATAACTTTAGTAGGGATTGTTTTGAATGAGACATATTAGCATATTAGACCCACTCCGGAAGTTTGTATCTTTACACCCGGTATAATGTGTTAGCCTATAAGTTCTCGACCATCCTTTTAACTCCCCTATTAAATTTGAATATAAGAGATATTAACATGAGAGGATCATGTGTATATAAACCTTGTTATTGATATTTCAGTATTACTTAGTGAGTTAATGGAAGGCAAAGTTGAAGATGGCTCCTCCTACAGCATATATATTCGGCTCAAGATGACTTCCTGTCATGGCGCTTAGTATCTTCACTCCCTCATCTTTTGAAGCAAATTCGCCGCAGGAATTTTGTGAATTTAAACATTGGTAGTGCTGTAGTGGTAAGAAAAAAAAAAATTCAAGGTAGACGTTTTGGAAGTCCAGAGTCCGATACTACACTTATATTTGGTAATGAGAAAGTGAATTTTAAAAGTAAAAATTACAATTGAAATGGTTTGATTAATTTTAAATACTTAAGTTGATATTTTTATATTAAGATATTGTTGTTATTGAAATTGCTAAATAATAAAGAAACATATAAATTTATATGTCATAAATTAAATAAAAATTTTGTGTATATTGATCAATGATATAGCATAATATAAATTAAAACTGTTAAAAAACATATACTATTAGTATTTAAGTAGCGTTTTTAATCAAGTGCCCTTGATTTTATCTCCCTCAGTTTTTGAATTGATGGGATACAAACTATTCTCTTCAAAAAATGTTATATCTAATAATGTTTAGATTGCTATAACAACACAGCTACTCTCTTCAGTACAATGATTGAGATAGATAATATTGTTAAAACTGTTTCTTACCTCAACAAGATATGATATGAAATGTGGGCGGTAAATTTCAGTATAGTTTATAATTATTTATATTCTTTGTTAGTTTCTTAGGCATTAACATTGTCAGATGTGTTCTTCAAGGCTAATTGAAGGTTAAAAACATTTAATGAAAATTTCAATGGATTATCATTAAAATTATAAATTATTCTTTAATATCAGGTTTGTTAATTTTGTTATTATCTTGATCGTTCTTTTTTGGAGTATTTCTTCTATTATTATTATTGGATTGTGTAGGACTATCATTTGAGCTTGAGTTAGAACCTTCAGGTTTCTTATCTCTTCGTTTTCTTATTTTTCGAGGTTTAGGCTTAGAATCTCCATTTTCAACAGTAGGACTGGTGCCGGTACTTGCCGTAGTATGTGGTTTGGGGCCTTTCTTCCCCCTTGGCTTCAAGTTTTTAGGACCTTTGGGCACATCCTTCATCATTGACTTCGGAGCCTTAGGGGAATCCTTTAGAGGAAATGAAACGACAATAGCAGGAGATGAAGATCTTTCAGCAGTTGATGTAGAGCCAGAAGGGGTATCAGTGTTGGTAACATGGTTATTATTGGATTTATTACCTGATCTAGGACCTTTTGGAATTGGCTTTGATGAAGATTCATTATCAGTTAATGTTGCTTTACTACCTTTTGATCTTGGACCTTTTGAAACCTTTGACTTAGATGCTTTTAATTCTGGAGTAGGTGATTGATTAGACCTTTGATTGTCTTTTCTTCTTGATCCATTTAAAGCACTTATCAAAGGAAGCTGCTCTTTCCTTTTCTTTCTCTTATCTAAAATTATCTTTTTAGCATCTTTTTTCTTCTTTCCTTCATCTTTTTTGTGTTTTTTAGAAAGTTTTTTTTCATTCATTAATGCTTCAATTAATGGAGTAATTGAAACTTCAATATTTGATTTCTTTTTCAATTCATTTGCAATTGCAATTCCTGATGAAGTAGTTGAAACTTCTTTTCTTTTAATTGATGATTGATATTCAGAAATTGTTGAATTTATAGTATTATCTTGTGATTTTTTCTTTTCTTCATCAAGTTTTAAATCTTCAATAGATTTAACAAATGATTTATAAATTGGATCATCATAAATTTTACCTTCATTTGGGAATTTCCTAGCATGATCTGGTGATTTTAAAAATGGTGCGAATTCAATTTGAATTCTTTGTTCATCTCCTTTATAATGAAGTTAATAACATATAAAAGGTATGTGTAGTTGATTTATGACTTACCATTTTCATCACTAAATATCTTTCCATTAAAATTGGAAGCAAATTGAGCTAACTGTTGAGCTGTTTTAAAAGTTACATAAGCACGGGATAATCGAGGAAGTTTAGTTGGACTAAGGAAAAGTTAATATAAAACGATGACATAGATTCAAAAAGAACAAACCATACTTTTTAGAAAATTTCCCTTGAGCAAAGTACTTATAAGTCGTAGAATCATCAGATATAAAATCTTTAGTTTCCTCCCAAAATTCTTCTTCTTTTAAAGATGGTGGTAATAATCTAACTACACATTTTAATCTTTCAGTAACTTGATTCCTTGGAGCCTTTGAATTTCTTGATCGGTGTGAGTGAGCATGTGAACGACCCCTTAGTTGAGGACTTCTCTTCGATCGCAAATCACTGGCAGGACTTGAAGATGACTTAGCAACAAATAATCCTGGATTTCTAGTTGCCTCCATCATATCGATATTGTGTGGTTGTTAAAACAAGTCAGAAAAATAAGTTTGGGATTGGACATCCGGGTAACTTCCCTACAAAACCTCCATCACCAAAAATTAAAGACAAAAACTAAAAAAAGACAATATGAGTACTTTGGCATTTTTGAAAAGTGTTCAAAATGCACTTACATTACCTGCTCCAGGGAATCAAATTCAGCTGGCTTCATTATTGACACTTGATATTTCTAATGTGCACGCTGCTATTCAAAATGATATATTAGATGTAAGTAAATATATTGTTCCAAAACATAGTGAAAAACTAACAAGATTAATATTTATTAGCATAATTTAAATTATGAATTACTTGTTTCAAATTGTAATTTTTTTGAAGGTGACTGGATAAGTTTTGATAATTTAATAATATCATATCTTCGATTATGTTCAGAATTAGATCCATTTAATAAAAGAATATCATATGATTTATTTGATGATTTTTATTCAAATTTACAAACAGCTTTTACAAATCATAGAGCATTAATATTAACAATGACTGTTTATTCAACTACGAGTCAAATAGTTTCATTAGCAAAAAGTTTAGATTTTGAATATGATTTCAATAGAAAACCAAGATTATCACATTTATCAACGATTATTTTAAAGATTTTTAATAGTATAAGAAGTGAAAGACAAGATCCATCATTATCAATATCACAATCAAATAATAACTCTAGTTCAATAACAGGTAGGAAATTAATTCTTTTATTTATATCAACAATGTTATGTCGATTATATTTCACAAATAATGTTCCAATGTCTTGTGCAAATGTTTTTAGTAATATGCATACAGCTTCAATTAAATTTAATTTATATCCAAAATCTCAACAAGTTGAATATAAATATTATTTAGGAAGATTTTATTTATATAAATCACAAATTTTGGATAGTTATAGACATTTAAACTGGGCATTTCAAAATTGTTTTATGGATAATAATATAAGATTAATTTTGAAATATTTAATACCTGTATCAATGATAATGGGTATATTACCAAAAGATGAATTATTACAACAATATAATTTATATGATAATTATAAACCAATTGTTATATCTATTAAAACAGGCAATTTAAAACTTTTCACTGATCATTTAAATATTATTTCAAATCAACAACAATTTGAAATAATAGGTTATGGTGAATGGTTTAGAGAACGTGGTTTATTATTATTATTAATGGACAAAATACCATTATTAATTTTAAGAACTTTAATAATGAAAATTCAAAGACAACAAAAGAGTAATTCATTATCTTATTCAAGTATTCAAATGGGTCTTGAATTTTCACTTTTACATAGAATAATAACCAATTCACATTCAAATTCAAACTCAAATATTAATGAAAGTGATTCTACTATAAATATTTTGGAATCACCAATTCCTATTTCAACTTCATTTTTTGGTGTTGAAAATATTGTTATCAGTTTAATTGATCAAGGATTTATGAAAGCTAAGATTTTTTCAAGAATTAAGAAAATTACGGTAAGTAATACAAACGCTTGGCCAAAGATTGAAGAAGTATTAAGGGCAAGATTTGGTGTTAATGATAAAGATGATTGGATGGATAATTAGAAAAAGGACACATTTATAAAAAAGAACAAGTATAATGCAGTTGCAATTTCAAATAATATTAATTACTAGCATCAATGAAATAATTGTTTTTTAGATTATGTTTGCAATTGTGTATTATCAATGTGTAAGTTACAGGTGGATATGATGAAATTTTGGAGTTAGTGATAAATTTGATTAATGAACATACCGATGGAGTTAAAGAATCCTAAGTGAAACAAAATGTGTAGCATAAAAAGGGTGAATATCATGATATTTAATGAGCATCAATATTCAACTTGTGATGTATGTTTTAATGCACGTGGAATCTTGTGATGTTCTCTCATCAAATGTTAAAAAGTTATAAGCCTAGAATCCAATCAACAGAATCAACATCAGACAATTGCAATCACAATTGAAAAAATAGTAAGTGATTATAATTAATAGTGAATCATGATTTTCTATATCATTTTTCAACTCCAATTGCAATCGAAATGAGAGGATTCATATAATTGAAGAAGGTTTATGGAATCAAGTTACCCTGATTGTTATTGAGTAATTTCGTCAACTGATGGCATATTAATCGATTGACTTTTATGTAGTGGTGTCTAAGATTAAGAAGTACCCCAGATTTTGTGGTGATAATTATATACCGCAATTGATCTAAAGGAACTTCAAGAAGGTGATATTCTAATTTTTACTCGTGATGATCAATTGGATTCAAATACATTAATTATGTCACAATTAAGGAGTGTCGTGAGGTAAGAATGGAAAAAGATGGAAGAGGTGTATAATATTCAATTCCAATTGACACCACGCTATACCATTGCATTAATATATTTAATAATGCATTTGCCATTGATCTATAAAAACACCACATCCCCCCCTTTTCCTTCTTTTTCTTATTAAGAATTTCCTTCCTCATTAATTCTATACCAACTTATCTTTTTACACTACAATGGCTATTTCAAAGATCCACGCTAGATACGTTTATGACTCCCGTGGTAATCCCACTGTCGAAGTCGATCTTTTCACAGAAAATGGTCGATTTAGAGCAATCGTTCCTTCTGGTGCTTCTACTGGTGTCCACGAGGCCTTAGAACTCCGTGATGGTGATAAATCTAAATGGCAAGGAAAAGGTGTTTTAAAAGCTGTTGCCAATGTCAATGATTCAATTGCACCAGCTGTTGTTGCTGCCAATCTTGATATTAAGGATCAAAAGGCTGTTGATGATTTCCTTGTTGCTCTTGATGGAACACCAAATAAATCAAAATTCGGTGCCAATGCCATCCTAGGTGTTTCATTAGCTGCTGCTGTTGCCGCTGCTGCCGAGAAAGGTATTCCATTATATCAACATCTTGCTGAATTATCCGGTACCCCTGCTCCATATGTTTTACCAGTTCCATTCCAAAATGTCTTGAATGGTGGTTCCCATGCTGGTGGTGCTTTAGCATTCCAAGAATTTATGATTGCTCCAACTGGTGCTCCAACTTTCGCCGAAGCTTTGAGAATTGGTTCTGAAGTTTATCATACATTAAAATCTTTAGCTAAGAAGAAGTATGGTCAATCCGCTGGTAATGTTGGTGATGAAGGTGGTGTTGCTCCAGATATTCACACTCCACGTGAAGCTTTAGATTTGGTTTATGGTGCCATTAAAGCTGCTGGTTATGATGGTCAAGTTGGAATTGCTTTAGATGTTGCCTCTTCTGAATTCTTCAAAGATGGTAAATATGATTTAGATTTCAAGAATCCTGATTCTGACCCAAGCAAATGGCTAACTGGTGAACAACTTGGTGATTTATATAATGAATTAATTGCTGATTACCCAATTGTTTCTATTGAAGATCCATTTGCTGAAGATGATTGGGAATCATGGTCATCCTTCTACAAGAAGGTTAACATTCAAATTGTTGGTGATGATTTAACAGTTACAAACCCAATCCGTATTAAAGAAGCCATTGAAAAGAAGGCAGCTAATGCCTTATTATTAAAGGTTAATCAAATCGGTACTTTAAGCGAATCTATCCAAGCTGCAAAAGATTCTTATGCTGCTGGTTGGGGTGTTATGGTTTCTCATAGATCAGGTGAAACTGAAGATACTTTTATTGCTGATTTAGTTGTTGGTTTAAGAACTGGTCAAATTAAGACTGGTGCCCCAGCAAGATCTGAAAGGTTAGGTAAATACAATCAAATCTTAAGAATTGAAGAGGAATTAGGTGATAAGGCTATTTATGCTGGAAAGAAATTCCATGATTCTGTTACTATTTAAATTTAAAATTTAAACTTAGCTAGAATTGTTATTTAATTAGTCGTTATGATAATGATTTTGTTTTTTATTATATCGGAATGAACTTATTATGAATTAGTTAAAAAAATATAGAAATGAAATAAACATTTATTTATTGTTTAGAGATTGTCAATGTAAGAACTTCTAAGAATTGTGTGCACGTGATCGCAACATTTTACATATGCCAGGAAGGTTAGGTTAGTAGGGACAAGTTGGTTGGGAGACTTAATTAACCCTATAAGCTATACGACAATTGCAAGGTTAACCACCATACCCCTTAACATGGCAAGATAATGCTGATACTTTTCAAGGTATAATTAATTATTTATTATTCCCTATAAATAAATTCTCTCGGTGATATATTTTTATGCATTTGAAATATCAGGAGATGTATTCGTCGAAATATTTCTCACACGCCGCGCACAAGTAATAATGACAAAAAAGCTTTACTTTTAGGCCTTTTCAGCTTATGATCATTGAAATAAATAATGAATGATTTATAACGCTATGTATATTGTACAGAAAAATTAATGGGATGACATTGTTTTAAGTTTATTACTGGCTGAAACCTACATCACCGGTTTTACTTGTATCGGATTAAGTTCTTTACTATCGTTAATTAATAGGATCAGATCATATACAATGCCATTATAAACAGGCCATATGCAGTTTTTATAAGGTAGTTAACAATTGTTTCTATTTCATGATCATTTCACATGTTTTTTATTATAAAAATGTTGAGATTTGTATCAACAACTCTATGAAAATATATATTAGGACATCTGCCGTGTCTTATCCCATCAACTTAAAAGAACAGGTCAAGTTTAAAGAGCAATCAGGTGGAATATACACCAATTAATTTATTTAAAATATTCAATTGTTATTTCCAACTATTTTAAAACCTTATATTAATGTCAACAAAACAAGCTTATTCAAGTAATGATGTGATAGTCGTTGGAGCAGGTGCCGTAGGGCCCTGTATTGCCTACGCTTTGGCAAACCAAGGAAGAAATGTAATCATAATTGAAAGAGATTGGAAAAGACCTGATAGAATTGTAGGTGAATTACTTCAACCAGGTGGTTTAAAAGCATTGCAACAATTAGGCTTAGGTGATTGTATTAATGGAATTGATGCTGCACCAGTTTATGGCTATGAAGTATTTTTCCATGGTGAATCAGTTCATATTCCATATCCAAAAATAAAAGGCACAGATAAAAGAGAAGAAGGAGTTGCTTTCCATCATGGTGATTTTTTAATGAATATTAGACAAAAATGTATTGACCATCCAAATATTACAACTTTAGAAGCAACTGTTACTGAAGTTATTTCAAATCCTTATACAAAACAAGTACTTGGAGTAAAATGTACAAGAGATGAAAAGGAAAAAATTGAAATTACTGCTCCATTAACTGTTATGTGTGATGGCATATTTTCAAAATTTCGTAAACAATTTATATCATTAACACCAAAAGTTACATCATATTTTGTCGGATTTGAAATTAAAGATGCTAATATGGTTCGTCCTTTCCATGGTCATGCTCTTGTTGGTGATCAACCACCTGCTTTAATTTATACAATTTCTTCTCATGAATCAAGAGTTTTATGTGCTGTTCGTGGTAATAAAGTTCCATCTCAATCAAATGGTGATTTAAAGAGATATTTAGAAACTCAAATCTTACCAGCAGTACCTGATTCAATAAAACCATCATTTCAAAAAGCTTTAGAAGCTGAAAGATTTAGACCAATGCCTAATTCATTCTTACCTGGTACTTGTAATCATACCCCTGGATTATTAATGATTGGTGATGCTATGAATATGAGACATCCTTTAACTGGAGGAGGTATGACTGTATGCTTTAAAGATATTGTTACAGTTGTTGAAGCTTTAAATAAAAAAGAATTCCCTGATTTTACAGATGTTGATATGGTTTTAACTGCTTTAGAAGCATGGCATTTTGATAGAAGAAAATATGCAGCATCAATTAATATTTTATCATTTGCATTATTTTCATTATTTGCAGCTGATAATACTTATTTACGTAAACTTCAAAAAGGAGTTTTTGAATATTTTAAACGTGGTGGTTCATGTATCAATGGACCAGTTTCAATATTATCTGGTATTAATTTAAGTCCAACATTTTTATTTTATCATTTCTTTTCTGTTGCTTTATATAGTATTTGGGTGAATTTTAAACAAATGGGATTTTTTGGATTTCCAATTGCTTGTTTTCAAAGTTTTTTTATTATGATTACTGCTATTAGAGTTATTGGTCCTTATATTTGGGCTGAACTTAAGAATTGATGAAATTTAAAAGAATATATATTAAATATAGAAATATATATATAAAAGTTTGATGTAATTGTAATTGATTTATTTCGTATTATAGATTGTCATTGCCTCTTTTGATGTATAGATTTTTGCATCCGTGGAATTTTGTAGCTGTTGCAATTTCTTCTTGTGCTGCAATATTCTTTCTTTGGAGTTACATAAAAATGATTCTTCATCAAAAATAAAAATTCGAATATCAAATTTTTATCCGTCGCGACTCAGGATTGGCTTCCCCAATCTCGAGTCGTATTTGAGCATGTATATTTGTGATCTGTCAATATAAGATATTATCTAATCTTAATAGCCGGCTTCATTCTATAATAAATTAGTAATTGTACATATAGAAGCTTTATAATAAGTAATTGTGAATACTCAAGTATTGATAAATACTAAAAAATGTACGTATTTACTGACTAGAATAAAAAACAGAAAAAGAAAGATTGTCAGGAAGACAAGACAAATGGCCTAGTAGAGTGATATGGTGCTCACAACATTATCACTATTAGGCTCTGGTTAATTTTTTAAACCAACTTTATCTCTTTCAAATAATAAATATATATTATTAAGTTGGTTAAATGTTTTTATAAATAAATTTGAATTTTCTTTTGATGAACTATTTAAAATCATTGATCGTAAACGATGAAGATTTTCTCAACGAGAAGAATTAGATATTTTTGATATTTGATAATCAAGATTTTGTTTTAATAGTCCAATTGCAAGTGGTTTTGCATTACATTTAACAGAGTCGATATAATTATGAATATTACCTCCATAAGGCTCTATCCCTTAACTTAATAACTTCAGGAGAAAATTCCAATGGATTAACATTATGGCCAGTAAAATCATTATGAACAACAGACTCAATAGGAGTTTTGTCAGATCAAGTAGATGAGATATCAATTTCAAAATCGAGCTTTTGTTTTATCATTATTTTGGAATTCATCGTTGGATTTCATATTTGTGGGGTGGGAACCATTTTTCTTTGGATCGGGAATGGAAGATGTCTGTTGAAAAGAGGTTAAATGGTTGATACTTCGGAATTTTAAGTTTAAATCTTCCATTCTGGAGTTCAACATCAAGTTTGAAGTTTCGAATTGATCACTTAGATCCTTAAGCAATCGATATATGTCTGCAGACTCTTTTCAGATTCTGGTGATTTTTCCTAAATCTTAGATGTTGTTAGTAAATCTCCAGAATCTGTATCCTGAGCTTTAGCCATTATTTTCAGTTTTTCTTTTCCAATTTCTGATTTAGTGAGTTGTAAAAAAGATGGTATTATTTGGTATAATCGAAAAAGATGAGACTTTTTTTAACACGATGTATAATGCATATGATATTAACAGTATCACATATCTGAGAACAGGAGTATATCGTGTCACATATCTCATTCTAGTCTTTGGAGGAAGAATACTGCTTTAAAACTTATTCCCAAAATCAATAATCAAAACACTGAATGATGATATTGAAGAGAATAGTGAAGTTAATATTAATGATGATTTACTTATGAATACTTAGGATTCAATTCTCAGTCTTTTATCAAAAGAAAATGAGTTATGTTTAAACTAAAGAATTAGTTAACAGATTTGTTTTTAATAAATCGAGTTTTCTATCTTTATTGGACGACGATATCATTTAATTAATAATATTAAGCAAACTAATGTTTATTTGAATTCTGAAATATATTGTATCTATGATCCAGACTCAAAAACTATTGTGTTAGTACTTAATATCATTAAGTGGATAAAATCTTATGTCAGGTTATCAAGTAAAATCAAGACCTTGGTTGTAATCGCAATGTTAATAATATGTGACATACCAAAGACCTTATAGTAGTATAAAGTATGGTACCTACTAATTACTATGGCTACAATTATTCTGATTTTTACCGCTTAGTTTGGCCGTATGCTAATTCCAGCCATAATTTTTTCATGTTAATATTTTACGTTGCTTGTGAAGAGTGATGGAAAGTTTAAATAGGTATATGGGAATCGAAGATTTCCAAATTGAATTCTAGACATCGAAATTATCATTCAAAAAACTAAACTAATTATAAGTTACATAGAATCCATAAGTTATTGTTAATGTATTTTTTTCTTCGTTGATAAAGATAAGAAAAAAGGTAAGGAATCAAAATCAAACATCAGGGGGGAATAGCTCCATCTATAGAAATTAATCTAAAAATAATGGTCGTGTGATTATGATTATAATCTTAACAGTTTCAACTGATGAGTGGTAATGAGACAATGTTATTCCTCTTGAGATAGTAATATAGAATCGGCATGATGTGATACCTAGGAAGCAATACCTGGAAGGAAATTGATTCCTAACAAAAAAAGCCGTGGTATCTCTTTGTTGTAGATCAAAGATTTCAGTTTTATAGACCTAAAATATAAGTTATAACATCGTGTGAACATTAATGGAATAACGTTATTTGAATCAAAATAAGTAGAATTTTAATTATCCTTCCTACTCCTATTGTTTATAATTAGGTAATTTATTGAGAAGTCAAAATTTAAAGAAATAATGATAAATGTATACAACAATCAAAATTCATATGGTGAATTAAGTAGATAAAAAAGATCCTCATTATAATATAATAATAGAGTCCCGGTATAAGGTTATCATGTATTATTGATCTATATTTCTAAAAGGATGATAGCAATACAAAATAATAGAATAATGATTAAAGAATATTTTTATTCCTCGTTATCGTCGATATATTCCTTTAAGTCATCTTCACTGTAAATAATTAGAATATTCGAAGGCAAATTATGCACTGTGCAGGATTCGTACCATCTATAAGATCATCTAAAGGTATGTCAAAGCAATTACCACAGAATGGACATATATAAGTGGAACTAGGGGTGGTTGATTCAAAGAGCATATCATTTAAATCTCGTACCATATATCCTATGAATCCGGCGACATTTTTCACGTTGGTGTTATAAATTTTAAAAATAGTAGTTTATTTATTTATTATTGTGTGGTGCTGGAGTTTGGATGTTGTTTATCTTTAATCTTGTACCCATATAATAATCAATGATTATTAATATATATATTTTTTATATTGCTAATTCCAAAACTCCAAAGATACAAATATAAAAAGACAATAGAGGCAAAGTGAATTTATATTATATATTATTATAAAAAATGACTTCAAATTCACGAACATCAAATTCTGATTCAAATTCAAATTCAAATTCAAATTCAAATTCAAATTCAAATTCAAATTCAAGTAAGAATAATACTGAAATGAAATCCAAAAAAACCAAAAATCCTAAAAGAGAGGCAATATCTTATAAAGAATCTTTTAAACAATGGTGTAGTTCATTAACACTTGTTGAAGCTCAAGATAATGTTTTATCAATATTACCTTTTTATCCAAAATCAGATGGTACAAGAATAGCAAAAGTACATCAAGTTAGTGTTGGAAATGGTAAAACAATAAATGAATTTACAATTAAAAATATAGAACCTTCATCTACAAATTTACATATTGTTATTCTTCATGGTTTTGGTGCTGCTTTAGGTTTATTTTATAGAAATTTTGATGGTCTTAGTAAAATACCTGGGGTTACTATCCATGCTTTGGATTTAGCAGGTCATGGAAATTCTTCAAGACATGATTTTGTCGCACCTGGTAAAAATCAATATGAAATCGTTACAAATGCTGAAAATTGGTTTTTGGATCCTTTAGAGGAATGGCGTAAAACTTACAATGAGGAATTAAATAATTTTATATTGATTGGTCATTCTATGGGTGGTTATTTAAGTATGATTTATACATTAAAATATCCAGAAAGAGTTTCAAAATTAGTACTTGTTTCTCCAGTTGGAGTTGAAAGAAATAATTATTCAAAGGAAGTTGAAGATCAAATTATTTCAAATAAAAATGTTGATTTGAATAAATTTGATTTAAAGAAAAAAGATGCTCCTGATGTTGAACAAGAATTGACAGCCCCTCAATCTGCTCTTACAGGTGGCAGTGATTCAGAAGAAGAAGAAGAAGAACAAAAGGAATACGTTTCAGTTCCCCATATGCCAAAAATTGCAATATATCTATGGACAAGGCATTGGTCACCATTTGCGATACTGAAGGCATTTGGTCCAGTCGCTCCAAGATTAATGTCATTTTGGTCGCATAGAAGATTTAGTGCAGTTGAAAAAAATGAGCTTGAGACTCTACATTTATATTGTTACAAATGCATGTCTGGAAAATCATCTGGAGAATATGGTTTAACAAGATTTCTAGCACCAGGAGCATTGGCTTATTTCCCACTTTCTGATAGAATTCAACTTTTCAGAAATCAATTAAAATGTAAAACCTTATGGGTCTATGGAGATAAGGATTGGATGAATCAAGATGCTGGAAAAGAGGTTGTTGAATGGATCAATAAAAAGATGGGAGATAACCAAAAGGCACAATTTGAAATGGTGGAAAAGGCTGGACATCATGTTTATCTTGATAATCCTGAAGCTTTTAATAAATTGGTGTTGGATTTTATCGATTGATATTTTTAAATATATTTTTCATGTTTTCATATACTTTTACTAGTAGCAAAAACTATCTGGCTAATGATAGAATGATATTTAAAGGAGAAGATGAGTTGGGGGCTTGAACTCCATGCTAAATTTGATTAATAATAATGTATAACTTATATGGTACCTACAATATATTGAATAGAATAGAATTTCATTTACTTTTCGTTCCAACTGTAGATTTAATTATTTTGGATCCCTTTTTTATGCTTCGACATATCCAGCTCTCCTGTGCGAATGCTTGAAATTATTGGTTTGAATCGGAAAATAAGTAAATGAAGTCAAAGAAGAATAGTATAGAAAGTAATTAATTAAGTGGTGGCCTAAATTAAGTGGAATGACTGTATATTATAAGCTTACTAAAACTTGAAATTGAAGTTGTTAAATTTAGCCCATAGCCATGGTATGTTTATAATACATTATATATATGTGTGTTTATACAATTATAAATGATTTAATAACCTCTCATCAAGACTAGGGGGAATCTCATCGATATCAATATGATCTGTGCTTATCTCTCTCCAATAATCCAAATGATGCATATGATGATTATCGATCGTAATTTTAGGACTAGTTTGAGGACTAAAATTATTATTATTAGTATCAATGGTATCATCATCACTCGAAGCTGAATTTATATCAAATCTTTCTGTAGAAGTAAAATCACAGTCCTCAACCGTTATTGGAAGTAAAAAATATTTTAAATCTAAAGTAAAGTTATCCAAAGAAGCTTTATTCGTAGTACCTTGAAATTGGAACTCATCAGTTGTAAGATCGGGATATTCTTCTGTATAAGTACTAGTATGACCGGTACTTGTACTTGTATTCGTATTAATGCGATTGAAATCTTTAATGCTATCAATGTCATCTTCATCAAATAGAACTGAAGTATTGGTTCTTAAAAAGGGATGTAGTAGTGCTTCATGAATACTGATTCTTTTATTCGGATCTACTTCTAAACATCTTGAAATAAAATCCTTAGCTTGTGGTGAAACAGAACCCCAATAATCAGCAGGCTCAAAATCATATTCACCTTCCATTATGGCTAGATTTTCCTCCCTTTGGGTTTCTCGTTGAAAAGGTGTATATCCACCAAGCATAAAATATGTTATTATGCCAATACCCCAAATATCAACAGGTTTACTATACTCTTTTCCATTTAGCATTTCTGGGGCCATGTATAGTTCAGTTCCACATTTCAATTGTAAGTTTTTACCATCTTCAATTTTTGTAGCAAAACCAAAATCGATTAATAGAATATTAGATCCATTTTCACTTTCTTTATTTTTAAATAATATATTTTCTGCTTTAAGATCTCTGTGAACAATATTTTGATCATGTAAAGAGCTAACTGCCTCAGTTAGGGTTCTGATTATATCAATTGTTGCTTCTTCTGTAAATCTTTCTTCTTCTTTGTTAACTATATGATCATAGAGTTCGCCGCCCGTTGCTAAATCCGTAACAAGACATATACTATCTTCCGTATGAAAATAGTCATATAAAGAAAGAATATTGGGATGTTTTAAAGAGATCATTGATAGAATTCTTATTTCTTCTTCTATCAAAAATTCACATCCTTTCAGTTCATTTTTTGATATAACCTTTATTGAACAATTTGGTTCATTTGACTTTAGTTCATGGCCGTTGATACTATCGATATCATAACCATAATTTTGATTATATGCAAGAGTTGATTCATAGACTTTAGCATATGAACCAAAACCTATCAGATTTCCAAGTGAATAATTCACTTGACAATTGCTTTTTAAATTTGAGAAACCTGGATTCATTGATGATTTCTTTGACATTTCGTAACAGGAATATTATATATCTTAAATCTAAAACTGTTATTTTGTGATTGGTAAGATAAAACAAAGCAAGTGAGTCTAACTTTATAAATATAAATAGATAATGCTGAGAGATATCAAATATAATTATATAGTTTGCAATTTCAATTGTAATTGAAGCCTTGGATTTATGTCTAAATTATGGCACAATACTCCTATTTAACCAATATATCTCTAAGAATTATTTATGAAACATAAGATGGTGACTTCAGAGAAAATTTTACCAATAGGATATCTCCTTGAAAATTTGAATATGAAATTATTATGAATATGATATAGCCTATACGTATGCACTTATACGTAATTCCCGATTAAGCTTTATTAAGGAAAATTTATAATATTGCATATTGCAACATTAGAAGTGCATAATCTATAATAATGCAAAGTTAATGGAAAAATGTTTAAAAGTTCAACACATACTATTGGCAAATAGAAAAACTCTTAAATTAAATAAAAATTTAACGTCTTTATGCATCTCAATTCTTTTCATCCTCTTATATCGTGATTGGTATAGTTTAATTTATATAATGATAGGATATTGATAAGGGTACTCATCAATATCGCAAATAAATATTTCTAGAAGTAGTGAAGCTTTTTCAAAAACATTAATAAATAATTCACCCCAATATCCAACTATTATATGAATTGTAGATCACTTTCTTCAGCTTATGATGGGAATTGGGAATTGCAATTGATAGATAATTTTTAGTTCTTTGATGCAAACTTAAAGTTTGAGATTTACAAACATCATTACACCACATTTGCAATTTTTTTTCAGTAACGATTCTCCAGATCCGGAAAGTATATACATTATTATTATTATATCATAAAATACTTTTTTTTTTCTTGCATTTTCATTCAATTGATTTTCACGTTATATCAGAATTATACGGCCGGAAAAAAACGCGTGTTAAAATTGTTTCTTCTTACCATCAGGCGCGTCGCGACATTTTTGCCATATTGTTTTCACCCAATATATTATTCAATTTGTTTAATAACATAATTAGAGGGATTATACATAATCTCAGATATCAATGGGTCCGATGAACCGAGGAAATAAGAGAGTGATGATAAGTCTAGGGGATACTGCAAAAGGATTACCTCAACCCGTATCCCATGAAAGGAAGAAGATCAAATTAAATCAAGATAAGAAGAATGTATCTGTTCCTGAGATCTCTCCACCAAATGCAAAATTAAATCAAAAGAGTAAACGTTTTTACTCATTTACTCCGACAGATAGACTTGATGAAAACAAACCTTCATCAGATCCAATAGACAGCAGTTACACAAACACAAACACAAATACGTACAAAAACAAAAACAAAAACATAAATGCGAACACAAATACAAATATGAATCTAAAAACTCCTGCAAAACAGAGAACCATTGCGTTAAATCCAAGTAGTGATGATCATGTTTATTGGGAATATCCGGTTGATAATAGGCGGAAAACTATGATATCTTCCTCCTCTCCAATTACAATAGATAGGAATTCAAACTATATTACTCCAGCTCGCAGAAAAAATCAGGTTTCCGTGCCATTTGAAGATGAAAATGATCCAGTTAATTCCCTAGCAAAGAAATATAATACCAAAATTGAAAATTGGTCTCCAAGGGCTAATTCTCAATCAGCAAATAGAAAATTATCGAGAAGCCATTCGAATTATGAACAAACTACCCCCGAAAAGTCAAATATAAACTCAAGTATACGATCAAGATCATTTAAAAGATCAAAATCTATTTACGGACTCCCTTCAAAAAAAGTACCATTTCCTACTCCTTTGACTACTGCAAAACCATGGTTAGAATCAGGAGAGTTTATAAATAAAAATTATGGAAGTCCCTTAATGAAAACAAATCTTTTGCATCAATTAGAATCAAAAAGCTCAAGACTATTGACAGATCTTGAAATTTACAATCAAAAGACAGGGAAGGAGAATATATCCTCTTTAATGGATGAAATAGAAAATTCTGAGAGTAATGATCAATCAATTGATGATCTATCATTTTATCAACAGAATGAAACTAGGATTAATCACATCAATGACAATAATAAAAATGAAATGGACGATATCTCTATGTTAGACCCAAATTGTACCACAATTCTTCCACCATCCTCGCCAAATCTTGACCGAAGTAGTCAGAAAGATTCATCACAAACACAATCGGATACTACAGTTAAAGAGATGCCGAAACTTTCAGAAAAGAAGAACAATTCCGGTGAATCTGATTTTGATGACATATTTGAAGACGATGAGGAATATGATTTTAAGCAATTAGATTTAATAGAATCTGAAATTCAAACTCAAGCACCAATAAAAAAGATCGACATTATAGATAAAGATATAACCCAACCAAAAGATACTGCGCCAAACAGTTCAAGTTCATATGATTTTGATGATGATTTGGATGATCTATCTCTAGATTTAAATGATTTGGAAGCAGATTCTATGCGAACTGTGACCTCTGTAATGTCTACGAATATGAATCCGCCAAAAATTCAAAACTTTGTACTGCCACCACGACTACCTCCACCACAAAAAGAAACTATCATAAAAACAAATAAAAATACAAAAGCAAGTTGTGAAATTGATGATTTTGATAATGAAACCGAAAGTGATGAAAATCAAGAGGATCTTGATAATTTTCTCGATGAGTTTGAAAAGTCTCAAGTGATACCTAAAATACGTACGGCAAATACTCCCGCAACAAGAAGTAGTACGAGGCATTCTTCCATATTCAAGGCAGAAACAACTTCTACAACTTCACGGAATAGCGACAAAAATAAACAACAAGACTTAACGACACTAGCATTTAGACGAAGGAATCTTCATCGGTATCAGATTATAAATGTTAAAGATGATGCTGCAATAAATGGAAATCGGACGAAACCACAAAAGATTTTAAATGCTAAGATGTCTGGTGCACTCTTTAAAAGGATTATTCTCAGAGACTCATGGTGTCAGCTTGAGATATCACCGAAAGATGTTATTCATATAGTGGGCGATTATGATGATAATAAAGCCAGTGAAATCATTGTTGACGATCATCAAAATTTATTGGTATTACATCCTGATATACTTATTCCAGTTACAACAGTTTCTGAATCTTTTCATTGTGAAAGAAGAACGGTTTTAAAACAACGCATTTCTTTACCATCAGAAGTTAATAAGTATATTGTTTATGGTACAATTATACACGAAATTATACAAGGCTGTCTTCAACTCAATTCATTTTCAAATAATCATATGGAAGCAATACTAGGTGAAAATTTAGATTCAAATTTATTAAATATTTTGCTTATTAACGAAACAAAAGATTCAGTTGCATCTTTCATTAGACCAAAATTTCCAAAATTTAGGGATTGGGCAGCAAAAATGTTTAAATTAGGTACTGGAACTTCAGCATATTCACATTCTAATGTTCGGGTGCCAGTTCTAGGCAGTAATGAGTTATCTGATTTGTCAATTAACAGAGTAATCGATATTGAAGAAGAAATATGGTCACCAATGTTTGGTTTGAAAGGGATTATTGATGTTACTGTTGAGGCAAAGGTGAATAACAGAGAAATTGGTAACTTTTTAGTACCACTTGAAATCAAAACTGGCCGGACACAGAATATTTCCCATTCAGCTCAGGTTTTATTATATACTCTACTGTTGTTTGATAGATATGATATTGAAACTTGTTTTTCTTTACTATATTATTCTGAACTTGAACAAACAACACAAATTCCTAAAATGTGGCATGAAATACGTTCTTTAATAATTGGAAGAAATAAAATTGCAAAATATTTTTTCGTTAATGGAGATCGAAATCTTCCAGATATGTTAAGAGCAGTTGGACCATGTTCTGCCAAGAGTTGTTATGCTATATCTGAATGTATGACTTATCATAAAGCACTGGAGGATGGTAATGCAGAAAGCTCTGGCATCGAAGAATTTAATTCAATTACTCAAAATGCTAGTAAACCATACATAGAATTTTTCAATAAATATGATAAACTACTGAGCATGGAAGAAACAACCATGGGAACATTTTTGAAAGAACTTTGGATATCTACAAGTGAAGTCAGGGAAGCTGCAGGAAGGTATGCTTTTTCTTTTTTTTACTCTCAATTTTGTTTCTTTCTAACTTACAATATTTAGGTGCATTGGAAACTTGGTCTTACAACCTACGGATGACGAAGCTGATATTCCATTGGTCAGTCGTATAGACTATACTTTTATAAGAAATGCATCATCTCCTATTACGACTCTGTTCACAGATACTCAAATAAATTTGCTTGATCATGTTCACATTTCTGATGAAGAAGGTCACTTTGCACTTTGTAATGGCTTCGTAAAGACAATTACCTCCCAATCAATTACAATATCAACAAATAAACCATTAACACAATCAATAGTTCGATTACCTGGTTACAATTCAAAAGACAATCAACAATTCAAAGGCATGCTTCATGTTTCACAACTTAAAGGATCACAGATCAACTTAAAAAAAATCAAAGATTTACCTGGAATTACTTACAGAATAGATAAGCAGGATGAGATGCAAAGAATGGGAATTGCAAGGTATAATATTATAAATTATCTTTTACCTGATGGAGATAAAATGAGGTCAAAATTGATTATAGATAAAGTTCCGCCAAGGTTTGGAAAGAAAGCAGATTATTATGAATTGCCTAAAAATCATACGTTCAACGATGATCAAGTTAAAGCATTTGATATGGTTATGAGAAGTAAAGATTATTCACTGCTTTTAGGCATGCCGGGGACAGGTAAAACAACGACGATTGCTCAATTGGTTAGGATGTTAGTAGCTCGTAATAAATCAGTCTTGCTAACTTCATATACCCATGCTGCAGTTGATAATATTTTGTTAAAGCTGAAAGACGATAAATTAGGAATAGTTCGAGTTGGTCATTTCAAAAATGTTCATCCTTTAATTCAAAGGTTTATACCTGGTAGAACTGAAAAAACAACCCCAAAAAATCAACAAGAATTAGAGGATATTTATTACAAACCACCAATCGTTGGATCAACAGTGATGGGAATTCAGCACTTTCTTTTCAATAAAAGGCATTTTGATTATTGTATCGTTGATGAAGCTAGTATGATCACTTTACCTTTTTGTATTGGGCCTTTACGTTTTTGTGACAGGTTTGTTTTAGTTGGTGATCCTAATCAATTAACTCCATTGGTGAAAAATCCAGAAGCCAAGAGTGGTGGTTTAGATTTAAGTTTATTTAAGATGTTAGCAGATGATCATCCAGAAGCTGTGACAAATTTATCATATCAATATCGTATGTGCAATGATATTGTTATACTAGCAAACACTTTAATTTATGAAGGAGAATTAAAATGTGGTACAGAAAAGGTCGCTGAACAAAACTTTAAAATTCCTAGTATTAAGAAAGCTAGTCAGATTTATTTACAAGGCGAAACATATTTACAAGAAATAGATTGGATGAAATATGTTTTGAATGAACAGTCAAAAGTTGTATTTCTTGATACGGATAAACTTCCTGGACTTGAAGAACGGAAAAAGGATGGATATAGTAATTCTGTGGAAGCAAAGATCATAAAATGTCTTGTTGAGACATTATTTTTGTGTGATGTTGCTCCAGAATCAATTGGAGTTCTTTCAGTTTATAGAGAACAGCTGAAGGTGCTCAATGAAATGCTTGGGCAGCACAAAGGTTTACAAATTATGACGGCGGATAAGTTCCAAGGCACAGACAAAGAATGTGTCATTATATCTTTGGTTAGATCTAACGATAAACATCTTGTTGGTGACTTATTAAGAGATTGGAGAAGATTGAATGTCGCAATTACTAGAGCGAAAAGTAAACTAATTATTGTTGGTTCTAAGAAGACTTTGGAAACGTTAGAGATGTTAAAGACATTCTTGAATGTTATTAAGGAAAATGATTGGCTGTATCAACTACCACCAAATGCATTGGAGCTCTACAAAGTTCTAAATCTTTCACCAGTATTAGCTTCTCCTAAAGGGAGTAGAACTTTGAAAAGTCAAAAGACCAATAAACAAAATTCAATTGATAAGAAACTCGTTCCTAGGTATCGCCCAAGTCCAGAGTCTTTATTAAAGAAGCATCCAATTATTGATAATATTATGAAAGAGTCAACAAACTAGAACTACTATATATAATTACATTGATTTTATTCAAATCTGTTGAAAATGATCCCCTTTTTGTTGTACATTTAACTATACTACGATCATAGTACTTTTTGAAAAACGTTTTAATATATTCTAGAGGGAGACAGCAATCAGTAGCAAAATGAAACATTCTGTTCATTGTCTAGAAGTTATCTAATATTAGTGTATATAATTTACTCAAAATAGTTTCATGACATTTATTATTATTATTTAGCATTTTCATGAACCACTTCTTTATCAAAATCGGGCCTGGGTAACTCATATCCACCTGTAGTTCTTCCATAAGTAATACCACCTAATCTTGATACAGGTTTTAGTTTAACTGGGTCAATTTGATTCATATCATCATTAACAACATCTTTTCGAATATGGAAATTGATACCTTCAACAATACATAATGTTCCTGTTTTCTTTTCAGGATCATTATGTGATGTCCAATCATGTGAATAAATCAGTTTAGCTTCAATTGAAAAGGCACTCTCTTTCACATGAGGGGGGCGCACCTTGGTACTTGGAAGAGGGGTTAACCCCGATAATTTCCATTCGTCAACTTCTGGTGGTGAGTTTGTGCTAGTGAAGTTTGCTGCTCTGATCGGACATGAAGTTAATTTGATGCATGGCGTTATTACAGAATATATCAATCACTTACTCTATAAACCATTCGGAAATGATATTTATTGTTAATTCTTTAGTATCTAAGATATTTTGACATGTATCTTTGTAACCCCCCGAAAAGCCGATGCAGAATATTGGTGGATCATGATTAACCACCGTGGTATAAGAAAACAGTGCTAGATTTGGAATACTATCCTTTGAAATAGTAGATACAAATCCTATCTATAATAAAATGTTAGAAGGTTGAATTGATTCAAAAAAATCCAAGTTATAACAGTATCCAAATAAACTCTAGATCTCTCAACAAGCATAATATTTATATGAGTAAACATACAGGTCTTGGAATTATACCTGAAACCAACAGTTTATAATTATCAATTGGGTTTCGTCCCTCACCAAATGGATCTAACTCGACCTTTGGAGTATCTTCAACAGTTTTTTTACTTTCTAAATTATTCATTCCACTCCCCTGTTTCCAATTAGGATTAACAGTTTGATTTAAATGCCATTTTATATCCTGCTCAAAAGGATCTCTGGATGATTCAACTTTCTTGAAATCAGGGTGAGGGTTTCTTTTGATCTGATTCTCGATATTAAAGGATCCCTTGGGTTGATTTTCGGTCGACATTTTAAATACTATAGGAGAAATCCGCAAAATTAATTAAATGCTTTTTTCTTTGTAGCAGTGATGTAACATCGGCGCATGATTACAATATAATTGTGTAAACATATCTACTCTACAGAGTCTACAGACTCTACACCTTATAGACCTATAACAACTATAATTCTTCTTCCGTTAGTTTATATATATATTTTTAGTTCATAGTTTGTTATTATCCCCTTCGTGTATGTTTAGAACAGCGGATTAAATTGTGAAAGTGAGCGAATTGTTTAAGTAAATTTAATTTTGTATCCATAGTTAAAAGATATCATCACTCTTAAGGTTTATGTTTTTGAAAAGTGTAATAAAAATGATGGATTTGGTAGATATTTATTTAGCATATATCTATAGAGAGATTGATTTATCGATCAAGACTTGAGCTTGAATAAAGAAATAAGAGAAAGTTTAATTAAGCAATTATATATATAAATTTAAACTAATAAGAGTAAAATTAAAGTGAAAATATATTCTATATTCTATAATGAAAATAAAAAATATAAATAAATTAAATTAAAACAGAATTTTTGAAGCAGCTGTAATTACTTTAAAAAAAATGTTCATATTGTTTATCATGATCAAGTTAAAAAGGGTATTCATGATGGTGATATGGATATCTAGTCTATAGCTATAAAAAAGTGATATATATAAATATAGCTAGGAAAGTTATTCGGTTGATAATTGGTAATTGGAAATGTTGGTATTACTGATGAGATTGTTGTCGATGAAAATTTTGTTGATATTTTTCTAAGCGGTATCGTAATTGTTGTTTTTGAGTACATTTAAGATTGTTGTTCCAATGATTGGAGTTGAATCTGAGGAGTTGCTGCTATTGAAGGTAAACATCGCTGTTGCCGAAGTTCGGTACACTGTGTTAGTAATTGTCGATATCGAATAGTTCGATTAAATAAAATCTTATGCTGCCGATCAACATCATTTATTATTTGTGAAAGATGAAGTGAAACCGGTGGTACTCGTAGCGCATTCTGGAGGGGGTCGCGTCTACTGTTAATCCCGAATCGAGTTAGCCACATTTGATATTGAAACGTTCCTGATGATGGAGATCGTTTTTTTTTCATTTCCATTAGTTTGTCCTCAATATTTTGTAAATACATTTCTTCTATCGCACTTTTTCGACGATCTGCCAGTATAATTCTTGAAATAGTATCATTTGGCAGTGGATCATATAATAAATATCTTGAATGGCCTTCACTATGAAATTCATTTAAAACTTCTTCCATATAATTTTTAACTGCTTCTTTTTCTTCGTTTGTCAATAAATATTGGTTTGAAGCAAATACAGCCGGTATTAAAATCATTCCAACTCTAGTATCTTTTATGAAAGTTAACATTCCAAAAAATACGTTTAAAGTAGCATAAATAGAAACAGGAGCTACAGAATGGGAGTGAAACAAAGATGTCAATAAATTATTATTTTTATAAGAAGGCCAAGTGTTAGTTTCAATGATTAAAGTAGAATGCAATATCCTGACTAAAGTAGCAAGAGTTGATGAGTATAAAATTGAAGGATACACTTTTTGCTCAAGAGAGGCCACAGCAGGATATATTGAATGTTCTGATATTTGAGATAGAGAAAAATGTTTATAGTCAGTTGTGCTAACAATTGGCATTAAAACAGATGGATTACAAGACTCAGCCAGTGAGATTGCATCAGCCAAAACAGTCCACTCTTGAGAAAATTGGTCTTTAGGTTCAAAGTCTGAATCTTTTACGTATTTATATTTGAAGCCGTTGACTTTTAGATTGGCATAAAGGCCAAATCGAACCCACCAAATTTCTTTTGCTTTTTTGGGTATGTCATGCATTTTCAGTACAGGACCCCACACAGCAGGATCAATAGATGGAGGAATATCTTGAGAAAATGATGTAAAAAAATCCAAAGCGATTAGCGTCCAGAAACAAGCATCAATAACCATTGAATTGACAGGAAATTGGCCCTCTTTAATATCTTTTTCCCAGTGGAATTTAATGATTAGTTGATAAAGTTCCAAGAAAACCTCTCGTTTTAATGGTTCTGACTTTATGAAATGATAAGTAATCATGAATAAATATGCCATGCATTTTGCTTCCATGTTAATACAAGCATTTTTTTGTTTTATTATAAGCATCCGTCGATAATACCCTTCTGAAATTCTTGGGTCCTCTTGATGAATTGGTATATGTAATCCAGTTGTATTTTCCCTCTTCCTGTTAGTTTTATAATAAGATGCCGCACCACACATTAATATAGCATGCATCAATAATGGTTCTGTCCTTGCCAATGGCAAAGCAAGTTGTGTAAAGATGTTTCTGGAATTAAACATATCATATGTAAGAGCGATGTTGTCTAAAAAGCACCGCACGAAAGTTGCAGTTTGTAAATCATTTATTGGTGGGTTTACAATTTCAGTGAATATATGTGATCGGGTTGTGATCATGCCGGAGGAAGTAAGTTTGTGTTCGACCGGTCTGTGTGACTTTGGAATATAAGAGTTCGCATTTCTAAAAGCTTCAAGCCCCTCGCTACCCATAGGTAAGTACTTCGATACTGTAAGGAATGATAAATCGATGATTTTTGCTAGACGCTTGTCAGTTCAGAAAGTTCAAAGTCATAGTAATAACAGCAATCCAATAACACATACTTGATTCAGTAAGGGGTACACTGATTAAATGATGATTGGCCTCTATTTCAGGTTCAAGAAATCTTACTGAGTATTCCCAACGGCCGAGCCTGTTTCCTTCTCGACAGTTCTGTACAGATATTAGTACCAGTCATTATGTTATACTAACTCCACTTTTGATGTCAGATTGGCTTACATTGCAACTAGGCTGCCAATTATCGCCTATATTAAATACATAGTTAGAAACCACCGTCAGGAAGTCGATAACAACAATTTAATTGTACTCACAAATTATCCCTCGTATATGGCATGTTGAACTATAATAGTTAGGCGCTGACGAATATTTTTATGGTCATAATTATAACTCACCATGCTACCTCAAATGTGAAATGTTAGAATATGAAAATGAAAAGGAAAAAATCACTCGAAAAGGAGAAATAAAAGAAATACCTGAAGTGGCACTCCTCTTCCTCGGAGGTTCGTCTGGATGTTGGCCGGGACGTTCTTCTGGATCTTCCATTCTTAATTATAATTAGGTTACAGAGAAGTTGATTCACTTTAGCATGAAATTTAGAAAGTATTACACCCATACACAATACACAAAACAAATACCAAATCACAAGAAATATTCACTCCTCTGTGTCTTCTGTGGTGCAATCCGAGCGTTCATATCATCAGGAACGGCACTGAATATCTTAAATTTGGGAACAAGGTCCTCTCCAATCTTCATGACACTGGCAACATTACCACATCTATAACAATAATTGGGTGCCGACCAGACTGTAACAACATCCTTTTCTTCAAAATGATACCTGAAACCTTCCATAACTAATTGATGGGCCCTTGAAATCAGACTTAAATTATTGACATGATTAAATTCACGGGCAACCCTAGCTCCAAACAGCCAACCGGCTCCTCGAGGTGAAACTGCCCATGTATCAACATTATCTGGGTCAGACCAAACAAGATCAGAGAACCCACCTTCATGTGGAACCTCTTGTGCTCTCGAAAGAACACTAATCTGATCCAACATACGGATTTCGGGAGAAAGACCACCATGTACACATAAAATTCTTCCGTCTATTATAGCAGCCAATGTTAAGAAATCAAAAACTTGACAGCAATATTTCCATACTGTCGTGCTTCCATACTTTGTAAGACATTCCTCTAGATGTACATGTTTTCGTTAGTTATTAGTTTCCGAGAACTAATTATGACTAGTATGACATACCAAAAAATCCATAAATTTGAGTGATCTGTCTAGTTTCGTGATTCCCTCGAACTAACGTAATTCGTTGTGGATATCTATTATATATTCATCATTAGCAATGAATTTTTCATATCAACGAAATATTTATTTTGTCTGCTTACTTTGCCTTTAATACCATTAATAATGTAAATGTTTCTAAACTGAAATATCCTCTATCGACATAATCTCCCAAGAAGATGTAATTTATTGAATCAGGTAAGCCGCCACTGATTCTAAATAATTCCAATAAATCGTGGAATTGCCCATGAATATCTAACCAAAAAATATTAGTTCACATAATTTTATAGACAATCTCAGCATCCATTTTGTACTTACCACTATAAAAATCATTAGTATACATATTCAATAATATGGTGTTAGATCGCTGAAAAACTTACCCACACACTGTAACCGGAGATTTAACAGGTTGAATATTTGATTCTGAAATCAAAAAAATTTCGTATTAGCCAAAACTTGAATGGTGATGTCAACGATATCGATAGCTCGTTGATATTTGTCGAGGATCTTTAATAAAATATCATACCTTCCATCAATAGCTCTTTAACCATTTCACATAACATTTTCATTTCAGATTCCGGTAATGATCGACATTTCTTTACTTGTTCAAGCCAAAAATCGGGTCCTCGTTCGACCATCTTCTTGTTGCTATTTTAAATTTATTTTCCGTTGATATGGGTTTATTTGTTTTTGCCTCTGCTTAAAACACCTAATGAATCCAAAATATAATATTTTGTAATTTAAGCACTAGAGTAAGAGATTATAGGGGAGTGTTATATTCGTTGAAGAACTGAAGAAATACGAATTCTCAAATAGTGACTGAACTAGCCGGGTTACGATTGTGTTGGATTTTTTTCCGTTGGTGGCCGATGGGTGTAAGGATGATTCAATAAAAAACTAGCCCCTCTGTATTAATGTTATTTTCCATTGAAATACGTAGTAAAAAAGGTGGATTATGAAATCAAAAACGGTTATAATTATAAATCCAAACAAACGGCATCTTATTCACCTGTGAAGGTATCTACATACAACTTTATAGATGTTTGAGAGCATATATAAATATAAATATAAATATAAATGCAAATGTAAAACTATAAACCAATTAACTCCTAACCTTTTGATGCATACGACTTTTAAAAATTTAAACCACCAGTGTTCATCTAGAAAATTTTAGGTAATTTATACTTCATTGGTTAGTCGAGATTTGGTATTCTATTGCTGCCTAAGATTTTTGTGTGCATCTTTATGCCTTTGAATATCGTGTTTACTACCAGCCGTGCCAACGTTTATAAAAAAACTAAGAATAATACCAGCCCCAGCACAACCAACAGCAAAGTAAAAGGCTCCTTTAAAAGCATGGTATAATTTATGGATATCTGTCGTTTCGCCTGGTTTACCATATTCAGGATACATAGCAGAGACTATAGCTGATGAGATACTGAGGCCAATAGCCGTTCCTAATTGAATAAGTGTATTAAAGATACCAGAAGCTGTAGATTGTAATTCCTTTGGAACTGATGTCAATGCTACCATATTAACAACGTTATAGGAAAGATCAGCACCTACTACAACCAGAATAAAAGCAGGGAATGGCATTGCCCAGTAAAGAACATCTATTGGCGTAAGCGCCCATAATATAGTAGCTGCTAAAAAGCCCAAAGATGAAGTTATCAAAAGAATTCTACCAGGAATTATATGTAAAGTGAATGCTGCGAAAATGTTAACAGAAATTCCACCTATTGCCATCGGTATAATATAAGCAGTAGTCAACATTGGAGAAGTTCCTCTAATTTCTTCAAAATATAACAAAGGATAGTACCCTAAAACACCGTTAAATAATAGCCAATTAATTGACATAATCACCATACATAGATCAAAGGTTTTATTTTTCCATATATTCATTGGCATTAATGGTTCAGTTGGGATATAAATTTCATAAAAGCAAAATCCAACAATTAGAAAAAATCCAATAATAAGTAATGCAATAATATATGGAGTTTTCCAACCTTTTTCTTCAGCTCCTTCTTGTGTTAGAGCAACAATAAATAATAAAAGACCAGCAATTGCAATTAAAGCACCTCCAAAATCCATTTTTTTCAATTTTCGCTTAGCAATTGCCCAGTTTAATTTATCAGGATCGTCAGGTAATACAAAATATGCAATAACTGTAAGGATGCTATAGATTATGGCATAAAAATACATAATTGCTCTCCATGATAAAAATTGGGCACATATACCACCACAGACAAATCCAACAATAACACCAACGGGGGCTCCTGCCGCAAAACAAGCTAAAGCTTTATTTTTCCGTGGTCCTGGATGATATGTTGCACCTAAAATACCCGCCCCAGCTGGAATAGCAGCAGCACAAACAACACCTTGAAGAGCTCTCATAATATTAAGAGCGACAAAATTTGTACAAAATCCTCCAACTAATGAAACAATAGTATATAAAGCAAAAGAGGTTACAAAACATCTTTTTCTCCCAAAATGATCAGAAATACCACCAAGAAGAAGGAGGAATGAACCGTTAGCAACTGACATTCCTGAAACTATCCAAGTTAATCTACCACCTGTTACATTAAAGTATTCTGATACACTCTTAATAGCAATTTGGAATGAGCCCGATGCCATGGATATTGTAGCTGGGGCCATAGTTGCAACTAAAACCACAAGAACTTCTATAAATGTCGATTTAAATAATTCGGGGCGTCTTGTACCCAATTGTGAAATGGTTGTGTCCACTCTTTCAAGATCATTATTTTCGCTATCGTTTGTCGTAACTCTTGATAATGTTAATCCTAGTGGTATATTATAAGAAGTGTCTGTATTATTGTTTCCGTTGTCTGAAATTGGATAAGAATCATTTCTTATTGTAAATGGGCGAGTCTTTTCATCATCGGTCGTATATTCTGATGCAACTCCTTCAACATTTATATCTGTATTTGAATTTAAATCAGGTATAGAAGGTTTAGGATTAAGTGAAGAGTATATTGGTAAGTCTTGGTCTGACGTACTTGAAGAATTATGATCGGTTTCTTCTGCCGGCACTACTTTTTTGGTCATGACCACACTTTTATTTTACAAAATTTAAAATATTTGGCAATCATCGTCGTATTTATATGACTTTAAAATATTTAAATAATATAATCTCATGGAGAACGGCTGGAAATCGGAACAATTCTTAATGACTACATCCGTTGCTGCATAAAAGGTAACCAAACAGTAACAAAAACTTTAACCGTAAATGAAAGTTTAGGTTTAAAGCCGCACACATATATAGGCCCTAAATTATATAATATCCATACATCTATATGTATATATAGCTTATTTGATAACTTATAGTTACTTATTAATCATTTATAATATTAGTAAATTGTTATTTACTCTGGTCCCTAAAATTACCAAGCCTTAATTTTAGGAATCGCTGAAGATATAGCGCTATAAAGATTATTAAAGCTACAAAATGCAATTTTACGATTTCGGGACATCTGCAGGAGTCTACGATTATATTAAATTTTTTTAGGATATATTGAAATTTGATTCGTTCAAAATAGGAGGGCATTTACTCATATATGACGAGATAGTAAACAGATCTAAATCGCCAACAGCACTTAACTATTATTCTAAGGACTACAATTTGGATTATGAGAATATAAACATATAGTGACAGATAAAAGGAGACTAATAATCTACAATACTAGCTGTAAGGATGCCTTGAAGATCTTCCATGTGTGTTACGGAAAATGATGCTTAAAGTATTTCGATATTCGATTCATTGATTTAAATTTGTTACTTGCATTTATTTCTAGAAAAGCATTTTGAGTATTTTTGGGGAGAGTATATCGTAGATTTTATAGAGATGCAATTTGCAGTGATTCACGGTGATTATAAGAAATATAACGATGTATCATAATAGTATGTCACCTCTCACGAAATTTAATTAACGCTCTGTTAGACAACGCCATAATGATCATGAATTGTAATCAGCTAATGATTTAAATTTCTTTATGATGTTAATTACTGGGCTAATACTTGCTAGAGAAAGCCCCCGAAGTACATCTTGAGGAAACCATGGAACAGTTTAAACTATTGCGTGGTAACGTGTAGAGCCATGTAATGATTATGATTAATTAAAAGAGAAGTATTTACTATACATATAGGTACGAATATATATTATAAAGTCATCTCACTTACTTTCGTCCATTCTGATTATTAAGTATCAGCCATTTTTCTGCAGGGCTTGACACCCTTGTTTGTTCCGTACATACCCCTAGGATGCCTGTAATAATAGTGACTAAATTTAATGCTCTGGTGCCCGATATTTAATAACCAACATGGCCGCCGATATTAAGTGAAATAACTCTCCTCTTATCCTACATGTGCTGGTAACTTTTCGACCCTATACCGACACCCATACCGGGACCGTCTTAATCACAAAATAGTTTTTCCCATTGTGTTTGTAAATCTCTTTATTGTCTTAATCCGAATATAAGATTATTGGTAAATTAGAGTTGCTTGGAGTCAATTACTAGAGGTAAACGTTAGGTGATACAGCATTTTCATTTAAGAATTATAAAGCCAATTAGAAAAAAAAGTATAGGAGAACACATAATTAAGGCAAAAATTGAACACCAATTAAATTAGAAGCGAAGAGGTACATGCTATAGGGAACTAAAGCTACATGTAACAATTAGGATATTTGTAAAGGAGATGGGATTGGGAGCACCAAAGTTTATGTTAAAATGATCACTAATATCTTGATCTTCAACCAACTTGGTATCTAATATCAATTGAATTATAATTAGTATTAACTTTAACTTCTTCTCTATTTTGAATACTATTAAGTACGTCATTTTCATAGGCTCTATCAACCGTATATTCTTCATTGCTATTTACTTTTACGCCAGTAGTAATATCACCAGCGGAATTTAGGTGCCATATGACTTGAATCTAACATTTTCCATATTTTAGAGGGTTGAAATAACGTCTTCTAGTCGTCTGATCTTTTAGATAAAAAAGATAATAATAATGGAGGGACACATTTTTAAGGAAAGATAGATCAGAATCATCGGATACAAGTGTGAAACTGATTTTTCCTCATTATTTGAGCTCTCAAGGATTAAATTTTCATATTAAGTTTCTCAACAAATCTATACCCCCTCTATAATGTGTAAAATGCATTGCTGTCCCTGATACCCTGCCTTATTAATCATGTAGAAGCGAAAGCTAATTATTTACTATAGCATCCATACTTAAAATTTGAAATACATGTAGATGTAGTACTCCTCTGGTTGCAAATGAAAATTTGCATTTATGATTACATGAGTAAATTTATTGTTACATGTACAAATATCAAGAATATAATTATAAGTGTGTATGATAAGGGAAAATGGACCTTCAAAGTTCAAATGTGTAAAGTTCAATTTTCTTTTTTAATCATTAACCGACATTCACCACCGTTCTAAATTACCTAGCAATTGATTCAAACCGGTAAATGAATAATCGACGTTTATAGTTACAACAGTCTTGTTTACGCACGGCTGAAGCCTAAAGTATCCTGTAACAATATTGGAAAAGACTTCGCAGTTCCCAGATTCTTCCCTAAGGAATTAGGTTAATTAAAACTCCTTTAACCGATCGCGAAGGCTTAATAAAACAACATCTTAATTTAGACCACTTGATAAACTAATATTCAGTACCATTTTGAATTATTTATTCAACCATATGATGTACTATATATTCGCCCATTCTTTGAATGAAATTTCTAGATTGGTGTTCTGCTAATATCGGACCACATAATTAACTATATTCGACCATTGGATGCCAATAATTGGCACTTTTGGAATTGGGCGCTAAATATTCGGTCATACTAAGCCTTTCAAATCTTATATGTAGATAAGAAATCAAACCCTACGTACTTCTTCTCCGCTTTCCTCTGGAAATTTATGACAATTTTTATACATATAGGGCTAGAATGTATGACCTTCATTGGACATGGTTTGTTACTTCGTCCGGGGAAAACATAAAAATCAAGACACACCTTTTAAAAAATTCAAAAAATTCAAAAAGAAATTAACAATCTATAAATAAAGAACATAGGTTTATATCTTTTGAATTTTATTTTGAATTTTTTGAATTTTTGAAAGGTATGCCTTGATTTTTATTTTCCTTGGGCGGAGAAACGTGCACACACTTTATACGGCACGGTAAATGTGGTACAAACCGCGAGTTCCGAAAATCATCTCAAAATTCCATACCCCAAAATTCCCAAATACTTGTAGTACAATCTTTAAAAGAGAAAATACCAAATTCTCCCGTGTCTCACCTAAGATAATCATAGTATCTAATAAAATTGATAAATTTTAAAATGCCTTTTAGTTCTTGTGTTTCTTATGATATGTGTTCTGCTGTTGGTAGCACGCTGTTTGTACCCCACTTGCCCTTATAACTTTACAGTCAGTCAGATATGAAGACAAAACAATTCATGATATGATATTATGAATCCAACGTTAACATGATTACAAATATTGTTTATTCTTTAGATCATATCCAATTAAATTAGTACCGCAACTGAATATATTTATAATTATGCAGGTATTATGTAGACGCATAGATGATTTCGTCGCATTTAATATTATCATACCAACTCAAGCGGCAAAACATAGAAACCGTTAATTCCAAAATGGTATGTAAAACATCATAAAACATATTTAAAACCATCTATGTTAGTTAAATATCGACGTTTGTTAATGTTGATAATCATACCGTTGCACGAAACTAGTAACATCATATCAAATCAAAGTCCTTTCATGTGTATGGTCTTTTTACTCTTCATTAACAACAATGAAAAAAGAACCATAAAACAACCAACTTGCATCTACGTAATTTTTAATAGATGATAATTTATGCGGATGTCAGGTTCATGTGTATCAGGATAAATATTTTTTCTTCACTATATTAATTTTTCAAGAAAGATCCTAAATTTGTTAATGATCTTGAATCTCGATAAGACATATAATAATAACATATTACTATCTGTTCATGGCTTGAAATTTAAACTATATAATGTAGTATGATTATAAATTATAGGATCCGGCACAATTGCAAACCTTAACAATACAATAACAATAAGGGAATGTAATGCAAAAGTTAACTTTATTATTCTTGCCTTTCTCTCATTGAATCATGATCAGCGGTTCTGGATTAGAAGCTTATATTATTTAACTATAGCCAGAATTGTTGATGCCACTGCACTGAAACAATTGCCAGAATCCAACTCACCAACGTTACTATAGCAACTATTCTTCATCAGCCTCCCGAACTCTTGGGATAATCGATTCGGTATCGAGCAATATAATTGTAATTGCAAAAAAGCAGTACTAATTTTGTAAATACATTGTTCTGCTGCTGTTAACTGACTTCATATAAATATGTAATGTCAGGTGTAATGGCTATACAGAATGCAAGATCCTTTTATCAGATTTTGGCAATTTGGTCGCAGTGCATGATGCGTCACCAATACTTAAACACTCTTGATCCGCAGAAGCCGCAGCCGCCTACCAAAACCTAAAAGCTTATAAGTTACAAAGGGTCTTTTATATATAAACTAAGAAAATCGTTTTTCTTTTCAAATTTCCAAATAAGCATTCTTCATTATGATTCCATCAAGAGCCTCCTCCTCACAATCGTCTACCTATGCATCAAGAACCTCCTTGTCGGCCATTTCCTCTTCTAATGACAGTCAGCCCCAAATAGCACTTCCTGCAAATTATCAACGGCTCAATCGTCATGCTTCTTTGCCTGCTTCGGCTTTTAGACCTCGTTCAAACTCAAGAAGATCCCGGAATTCCATTTTTTTACCAAATCATTATAAATCAAAATCTGCCGCTTGGACCAGTGGTTCTGCTTGGGATATTCCGGAAGACACTCCAAAGAAGCTCATTCCTACATTGACTATCATTGCCGCTCAACAAAGTAGGATATATATTGAAGGATCGTTGTCGGTGTTAAAGGAAGGTTCAAAAGAAGGCTGGGTTGAAGGATTTGGTCGGCTATCTGGCTGTGATTTATCAATCAGTTCAGATGCCTTACCTAAACCTATTTTTGCAAATGTTGTCGATATTACAGTAAAACCCTATAAAAATTTGACGACGTCTGATAATCAACTTCTTTCTAATGTTTTATGTATTTCAACGATATCTACTACTCGCTATTATTTACTTTTTGATGACGAGAAAACATGGGAAAGATGGCATGCAAGCTTAAGACTTTCAAGTTTTGAAAATATTAAATTAAGTGAAGCATATACAGCTTCATTATTAGCAACAAAAGGTATTATGATAAGTGATATTAAAACAATATTAGCAGGATCAAGATTTTTAGTTAAAAATTGGGTTAATTTACGTTTTGGATCTGGTGGTGGTAAATGGATTCATTGTTTTGTCATTATTGAACCATCAAAATCTTCAATTAGAAGTAAAAAAAGAAAAATTGGTTCCTTTAAAATATTTAAAAATGAAAAAGAAAAGAAAAAGGATTTAATTGCTGAAGTTAAATTCATTTATTCATGTTCTGCAATGTATCCTTCAAGTTCTGTATTAATAGAATCATCAAATCTACTTAAAATTGAAGGTGATATTATTTGTAAAGATGGTACTAATCATAATGTTTTGGAAATTATGCCCGATCCACATGCTGCTGTTCCTGGCTACGATACATTAATACGGTTTTTACTACCTCTTTATGATGCATTCTTATTATACGGAAGACCAGATCACTTGGATTCAAGTAGAACATCTGAAAGTTCTTTATTTTTCGGTTTACCACAACTTCCAGCAACCGAATATTTAACAGTTGATGATGCGGTAAGTGTTATTGCGAGGAATGGGAGTTCGCAAGGTTTCGATAAATGGAATAGATGGGAATGGTTTGATGCACTGAAAGCCCAATTAGCAGCTAAAATGAAAAAAGGATGGCGTGGTAGTGGTGACTTGAGATCTTCCTTTATTGGAAGTTTAACTCATAATCAGGAGTACACGGGTGGTGATGATGGCTCAGATGATCTATTTTTAGACAGTTATGGAAACGTTGCTTTACGGCCAGGCTCTAGTAATAATGCAATTGCAGCACCTGAAATTTCATACAACAACCAAACTATAAATCTTAACAGAAAAAACTCAAAAAGGCAAGTAAGCTCACCTCTTGCAGTTGAATATTCAAGCTCAGGTAGTACTTTAACAACTACAACTGAATCTAACCAATCGTTTCGACAAACTCCTTCTGTTAATAATTTCATCAGCTCACCTATTCAAAATGACGTCACTGCTGACGGAAATAAGATCTCGATCCCCAAAAGAAGAAAACCTGAAAACAATCCCCATATAAATCAGGGATATTCTTATGATGCTAATTATACTTATAATGAGCAACAATCAGAGGCTCAGTATATACCTGATAATGGCGATGCTAACGGTTATAACAATCAGCAACAGTTATTGAATAATGTTGATGATCCCAGTTATTCCCAAGAGCAAACACTTCCATTGAGACTTGGAATCCAAACATAAATTTACTAAAAATTGTAAATTGAGTTTATTTCCCATTCATAAGTAGTTTTTTTAGACTACTATCAATATCAGCCTCATATTTATAGGCACAGTCGTTTGATAAATTTCATCGCTCAAGCATTAAAGACCTGGGGGGTTTCATTTAATAAATGGATTAATATCTTCTTCATAACCGTTAGGAGGTATATGGACAAACACTTATTATTGTATAATGTCAATATATTTTTGCTTTCTTTTTAAATGTGTCTCCTTTTGTAATCGTTCTCTATGTGTGTTATGCATATCTATTACTATTTGTATTCTTTTGATTTGCTTTTTACTTTCATTTGTATAGTATTTTTTTTAAGTTATTATTATATTTTTTTTAGAAAATTCATACTCATCTCTCGTTTAACCCATTGCAAGCTTTTTGGATCTACATAAATCACCAACCTTGATTATCAAAGGCTATGGTAAACGTAATTAGCTAGGTTAAGGGCTTGGGCGGCGCTATCGCGAACCGCGATTAATTTGCAATTGTTATCTTTATGCAAACTTAATGCTTATATACTATTATGCATAGCTGCAATTAATCTGGAGTTTGACATGCATGACGTAACGCACGTCGGTGCGACCATTTCCCCAAAGAATTACATGTTTGAAAGTTCAAATGTTTTGATATATGAACATGGCTCTTAAATGAAATGTTTATACTGGATTAAGATTCAACCATATGGTATACGTATAAAATATAGATTGGGTCCTCGATAACTTACAAAATCTCCGGGTATTACATTACTTTAATAGTCATATATATATATATGAATTTTGAAAATTATACAGTCATTTCACTTAACTTCGGTCATTCTGAGCACTAATTATCGGTAACTAATTTTGGACCCCTATGACCCTTTAATATGCAGGGACATCATGGAACAACTATGGTCTACTGTATTGTGTGAATTGATATTTTATTATTTGTTTTTGAAGATGTATTGATTAAATCAATTTGAGACCGAGTTTTAAAATGATTGGTTACAATTAAATAAAGAACTGAAGATAACTAAAGATGCATGACATCTGATCTGGATCTTGTTCTTTTTCCACATTTAAGAATCCAAATACATTCAAATCTAACGTTATACCATATAATAATACCAAAGTCATGATCAAAATACCATGATAGCGGCTATTGAATTTGTCTATTGATTTGATATTCTCTTTTGAAAAACAGAAATTAGATAGCCAAACTCTTCCATGGGCGCCTATTTATTATATTATTATATGTATATCTAGATACGTTATAGATTCAATTGATAATTAGTTATAGAATATAGAATAGTATTATAATAAGTATATATATAAAACTATAAAACATAATGTTTTATAATAAGTAAATCAAACTAGTACTAATTTTGTTTAAATTAATATTTCTTAATCATATACCCATGAGTGATATTAATCGATGACTGCTGTTTGCAATGGAGAATCGATGATAACTTTGATATTGGAATATTACGGTGTATATGAACTACTACTAAATAAGTGCATAACTCCTATATTGCTTATACTTACTCGAAGGTAAACAGCTAAAAGTATTACTGCTGGAATCATGAGATTAAGGTCTTTGAGATATTAATTGCCTTAGTATTCACTGTTCACGAATAATATATCGTATACATCGATATTTAATTGGGCTTTAATATTAAACTGATTTGCAATTGGAGTATTAATAATATCAATATGTTGTTATTTTTGTCAGCTTTTCAGAAATGTAAGCTTATATACCAGAAATAACTGTTAACGAGTTATAATTACCTTATAATATAATCAGGCTTAAGCTTAATTATTTTATAACTAAAATTAAAACTTTCCTTTCTAGCAATTTGCAATTGACTCTTTGTGGGCTGCTTAATTAAGTGTGCCATATGACATCCATGATCATGATAATCTGATATATTTGCAATTGGGTTATACCAATATCAGGAACAGTTATATTAATTAGCTATAAACTTAGGATCTAAATTATAGCAATAGAAAGTAACGTTATTATTGATAGTACATCTTTAGGGACTTTAGGGGTTATAAGGTACTACTTATTAATTAGAAATTAGAGCAATCAGTCATAATAAATAGTAGACAAGGAACCAACCGTGGTGTCAAAATGATACGCGTGTATAACACTGTATATATATAATATTTAGCTGTAGAATAACGTCTAACTATGTTGTAATTATATTTTTATATGTTGTTTCAAATTTATTAACAATAGCGCGATCGTGTAGTATTCGCGTTACTTTCGCGTTATACGTCACATGGTATAATATAGCTGCAGGTGTTTGCACACTCGGAACAAAACCGGAAGGATCTCGGAATACAATCGGAATATGGTTTTTATTAGCTGGCGTTAAAAAAAATTGATCGACAGGAGTATTATTTGGCATATCAAACAAGTAATATCATCCATAAAGTTCTTCGGTTAGCTATAGTTATAGACTGTAACCGATTGATGAAGCTTGCTAAACATATGAATTTAATTTTAAAGATTGAATTTAAACCAAACAAATCAAATGAGCTCAAATATTATTATCAATTTTTAATATTTTTAAATATCCGTTATATCCTTATAATGACAATCAAAGTAATGGGGTTTCCCACAGTTTTAATTTTTAATTATCATTTTAACTTATAACTCCGACATCAGTGACTTGAAGTGAGTGACCAAACACGAACACGACGCGTACGATTGTCAAATGCTTCTAGGTCTAGAATTGTTTGATCTATCAATTTGTGTTAAAAGGTTACAAACGATTAAGATTACTATTCCTTAAAGTTTACTGGCTCTCTAAAAAAAAAAGAGAAAATTATATCGATATTAATTATAATTATGATATCGATGCTTACAATTTAAAGCCTAAAATTAATCCATTCACAGAATAGTAAGCTATTTCATTATCAATATAAGCCTTATATATGATGTATAAGAAGAATAAAAGGAGCGCTAGGAAGAGTTAACTATAACTGCTTTCTTATTTGCCGTGAAAACAACTAACTCCTTTAGTATACTTAATCAGCTTATAAATAACACGCCGATATTGTGATTAGTTCAATCGAATGAGTGGTACATGTCTAACTATGGTTATAAAGTTTTATACTTAAATGAGATCCCCAGAATAAATCCTAGAAAAAGATGGAACCACATTAATTGCACCGATGTTGGTATACCGCTATTTAAATTAATTTCGTACTCACCATCAGGCCTTGTGATTTGGGACTATTCCTGATCTGGTAGACTACAACAGCCTTATACATTTAAGAACATTTAATTTTGAGATCACTTAGTTAAAGCTTCCAATATATAACCAACTGCAACCTGTTAATTTGAGATTAATTTGAATAACAGTGTTTATAATTATCATTTTATTAATATCTCAGGGCATCGCATCGCATCAAACGCAGGGAATTTAAACTGTCTTTCAATCGTTAAAATATTTTTAAACCAAGATTAATGATCAAGATCAGTTAATTAACGTTAGTCCTATGGGTATATAATTATAAACATCACAAGATTATAATGGTATTTTAATTACAATCGCTGAATTGTAAATGGTGGTTGCAAGACCGTAAAAAGTTTTGATAATCCTTGTTAGAGGGTCAATAACTTGTAGTTGATGAAGAATCTTTAATCTGGTTAAAACTGTGTTATGTATAAATTTATAGCCAGGTAATGATAAAAAATCCCAGTTCCACAGGAGTTATAATAACTAATATTCAAATCAATTGATCGATTATATTTTATTATAAAAATAAAAACTTTATAGTTTGTGCTAATCAGCTCTAGAAAAAAATTGAGGGAAGATACAAATCATGATTCATGTAATTTTAAGCGATAATATATTTTAAAGTCAGGTCATTTTATGTTGATCTATAGCTACATTTTAAACCCGTGTAATATTTGATACGGATTTGACTATATTAATTCAATAACGTGGAAGTTCTAGCTCTGAATATAATGAATATTATGTAAAGATCAATCAACTGGAGATACACATTTATATTTCTCATATAATTCATAGAATATAAAAGTCGAGTATTTCCTTCAATTTTTATGTTTAAACATCAATTCATATATTGAAACTTCAATTTTACTTTTACTTTTACTTTTACTTTTACTTTCATAACTTCTTATAATGTCCAATACAGATTCAATTTCTGGTACTACTAAAACTCTTGCTGAACTAAAGTTAGCTGAACAAACCCATGCAGAGAATATTAAAAAAGGAGTTGTAAATCCTGATGATGCAATTAACAAGGAAAAAGATCTATCAGAACATCAAGCATTTCTTGCCAAACATAAAGTTCGTCGTCATGCCTTAAAGGCATTGGAAGCGAATGAACCACTTCTCAAGGAAAACAAACGCAGATTTGTTATGTTTCCAATTAAATATGGTGAAATTTGGCAAATGTACAAGAAGCACGAGGCTTCCTTCTGGACTACAGAGGAAATTGATCTTGCTAAGGATATACCTGACTGGGACACTAAGTTAAACGAAAATGAGAGATTCTTTATCTCAAGAGTATTGGCTTTTTTTGCAGCATCTGATGGTCTTGTTAATGAAAATTTAGTTGAGAACTTTTCAGCAGAGGTTCAAATTCCTGAAGCCAAAAGTTTCTATGGGTTCCAGATCATGACAGAAAATATACATTCTGAAACTTACTCTGTACAGTTAGATACTTACATTAGAGACCCTATTGAAAAAGACTTTCTTCTTAATGCAATTGTCAACATCCCATGTATCAAACAGAAGGCTGACTGGACTTTGAAATGGATTAACGACGATGAAGCATTATTTGGGGAACGATTAGTTGCTTTTGCAACTATTGAAGGTGTATTTTTCTCTGGATCATTTGCTGCCATATTTTGGTTGAAAAAGAGAGGTTTAATGCCTGGTTTAACCTTTTCTAATGAACTTATCTGTCGAGATGAAGGTCTACATACAGATTTTGGATGTTTATTATTCGCTCACTTGCAAAATAAACCTGATCCAGCTATTGTCGAGAAAATTGTCACTGAAGCTGTTGTGATTGAAAAAGAATACTTTACCGAGGCTCTTCCTGTCTCATTACTTGGTATGAATTGCGACTTGATGTGTCAATACATTGAATATGTTGCTGATAGATTGCTCGTTGCTTTGGGAAATAAAAAGGTTTATGATGCTACAAATCCTTTCGACTTTATGGAAAATATTTCTCTTGTTGGTAAGACTAATTTCTTTGAAAAGAGAGTTTCAGATTATCAAAAGACAGGTGTTATGGCAAGTCTTGACCAGAAAGATACAACAGGGTTCAATACCAATGAAGATTTCTAATTGAATTAACTATTATCAATTTTTACAGTATTTATATTACTGGCCTCAATATCAAGATGCAATTGACTTTATTCTACATTATATTCATATTGAAATTATAGATCTAGCTATAGTCATTCATTCATTGTTTATAAAACTTCGTTATTTATTATAAATTTATTTACTAGCTATACATACATAAACTAGATTGATTTCAAATCAAATCTGATTAAACTTATGCGTTTAAATTTCTTATTAACTTTTTAATAAGCCACAATTGCCGTATTAATGTATATGTTTTCCACCATTTTAGATTTTGATGTCAGAGTTTTTGATTCAATTGCTGAAATTAACTGGAAACTTGGGGCGACAATTTCTGGAAAGCTTTCAGATGAAGAGTAAGAATCAAACGGTGAATTATAAGCCCCCATTTGAACTTTATGTTATTGCAACTATTTAAGCTAAACTATGAAGTCGATTTAGTTATTTAGAAAAGTGTTTGATTTTGTTTTCCTTACACTATCGGGCAAAGGACACAAAAAGGCCTACCGGAACACCCAAAATTGTTACATTTTAACCACAAAACGAAGAACAAATATAAATTATTAAAAATAGTATCACTAAAATCCACTTAAATCTCATAATCTTGTTAATATACATATGTTCGATACTTCTACCTTTTTTTCCTACCCATACTGAACTTTGATAATATCTTCTCATGATTAAAATGATTTGGTGGGGTTTTATCACCAGGTTCTTGTCGTGTAGAGGAAGGCACTACGGATGTTGATTTTTAAATGCATATACGAATCGACTCGAATCGCCAATTGCAGGTTTCAATTTGAGATCGATACGTATTACGTATACAAGATATTTAACTGCTTTCTTTTCGAATAGCTGATCAGGTTTATTAGCGCTGGGGCAAGGATATTTTTTTATAAAAAATATAGTAAGTAAAAATAAAAAAATATGCTCCAGGAGGGGATTGAACCCACGACCGTCGCGTTCCTCACACGACCGTGACATTAACATAAACGTCGTTGTACGGTTATAAGCACGATGCGCTAACCTCTGCGCCACTGGAGCAGTTAGGTGGAATTTCGAGAGCATAACTTCATCCTAAGACAAAAAGTGATATTTTATAATTTCTCCACACTCACGCTTAGTAAGACTGGGATTTCCCCAATTAATAGTTTTTGGTTGGAAGTTTTAATCGGAAATTATATAAAAAGGTTGAAGAGAAAGAAAGGCCTATTTATATTGAAAATAATATAAGATATGGAGACTCACCGTGCTCCGGAATTGACTGGAAAACACTATATGAAAATACCTTGAATGATAACATATTTATCCCCTATACTATAATAAGAATAAATTTGGTGTTAAGAAAAAAGAAGAGTCTTTTTCATATTGTGTTTGTGTATGGTTTTCATTAATTACCGGTATAACATTACTTCAGAATTATTAACTGGATTTGTGATCATGGAAGGTTTTTTTGAAGCTAAGACAGATTATTCATTTTTAACTCAATCTCTAGCTATTAGATGATGATTAAATATGAAAGAATTTTATTCTCAGATATCCACCATAATTAACTACGTATGCAAAATACTAGCAACACGAAAGACTTTACCAAACATCCATAAGGCTTTAATTGTTATCATATGAGATTTGGATGACTCAGCATCAAACTTAAATATTTTAAACCGATTCTTTAAAAACACACTTTTCTTCTTCTTTTCCATGAACAAGCTCAATTATAAGTTACTTAAAATGTCTACTTCTGCCTTGTCATACGCCAACGATTTCCTCTCTTTTATCAATGCTTCTCCTACCCCTTATCATGCCGTTCAAAATGTAAAACAACTTCTTAAAACAAAAGGCTTTACTGAATTAAGTGAACACGAACAATGGGCAGGTAAAATTATAAAAGGTAATAAATATTTTGTGACAAGAAATGGTTCAAGTATTATTTCATTCACCGTTGGTGGTAAATGGGAGCCAGGTAATGGAGTTTCTATCGTTGGTGCTCACACTGATTCCCCAACTTTAAGAATAAAACCAAATTCCAAAAAGACCGCTGCAGGGTATCTTCAAGTAGGTGTTGAAGTTTATGGTGGTGGAATTTGGCATTCTTGGTTTGATAGAGATTTAAGTGTTGCCGGGAGAGTTTTAGTAAAAGATAAGGAATCTGGTAAAATTTCACCAAAGTTATGTAAAATCGAACGACCAATTTTACGTATACCAACTTTAGCCATTCATTTAGATCGTGAAGTTAATACTAAATTTGTTTTCAATAAAGAATCGCAATTATATCCTATTGCGGGGTTAGCTGAATCGATATTGAATAATAATAAAGGCAAAGAAGAACCAGAAAATGAAGATGAATTTCATGCGTTGGCAAAAATAACCGACCGTCACAATCCACATCTTTTAGATGTTATTGCTGATGATATTGGAGTTTCCGTGCCAGAGATTGAAGATTTCGAGCTTGTTCTATATGATACTCAACCAAGTCAATTGGGTGGATTAAGTCAAGAGTTTATTTTTTCACCAAGATTAGACAACTTAACATCATGTTATACTGCAATTACAGGTCTTGTTCAAAGTACAAGCAACTTAGATAAAGACAATGGTATTCAATTAGTTTGTCTGTTTGATCATGAAGAAATTGGTTCTGCAAGTGCTCAAGGTGCTGATTCAAGTTTTCTACCTGATATTCTTGAAAGAATTGTAACTTTAAAAGGTGAATATAATGATGACCCATATCATCCAGTTCCTGAATCATTTGTTAAACAAACTATTCAGAAAAGTTTATTAGTTTCTTCTGATATGGCTCATGGAGTTCATCCAAATTATGTATCAAACTATGAAAGTAACCATCAACCTCAACTAAACAAAGGACCAGTTATTAAAATTAATGCCAATCAAAGATATGCAACTAATTCACCAGGTATTATATTATTGAAAGAAGTTGCTGAAAAAGTTAAAGTTCCTTTACAATTATTTGTTGTTAAAAATGATAGTCCATGTGGGTCAACAATTGGCCCAATTATAGCAAGTAAACTTGGATTAAGAACAATTGATATTGGCGCTCCACAACTTAGTATGCATTCAATTAGAGAAACATGTGGTAGTCATGATATTGAATTATCTATAAAATTATTTCAATCGTTTTTTGAATCCTATTCTTCTCTTCATGATAATTTTATTGTGGATGCTCTTTGAACCGATGCATTTATGGTGTACACATCTTCAAATTCTACATATTATGTCACCTATATCTAGCTGTAAGGTCCTTATAGAAAATTCGGAATTTGTACCTGTCACATTTTTAATCAACAAGTATTAAGTCATTTAGTTTAGATAATCTCATTGCCAAATATATATATAGTTTTTCAACCTATTCATATTATCTACGGAAGGTTTAATAATTGGGCGGTAATCATGTAATTATTTAGGAGCTATTCATCTATATTGTTTATATCAGTGAAATTTATTTTGGTGTGAGCACTAAAACAATTGTAATTGTTTTCTCCTCAAATCCGATCGTTTGTTTTGCGGTCATAGCTATAGCGGTCTGTTTGTTTTTCTGTTCATAGCGCTACATAATTAATGCCTTGACTGAAACTATTTACTAGATTTAGGTAATTTTCTGAATTAATTGCCGAAGGATGGGGTAAACAATTACCACCTAAACTGCGCATGCTTATAATTAGTGAAACATCAAACCTTTCACTATATCTCATCATCAAAAACAAAAACATGTGGAATTGACACCATTTTTGCAAGCTGTAAATAAATCATTTATTCTCTGAATATGGGAGTCTATGGTTGTGATAAATTGAATGTTGAAGGATATATTTAAGTCTACTTTAAATTTCACTTCGTTTCTATCCATAATGATAAGCTATAGATATGGGATAACTGTATTATGTAACATGTAACCATGTAGAAAAGAGGAGATCTAGAAGTACAATAACAACACGCAACTTATTTATGTGTATGGTTCATGACAATAGTCGACATCATATGATGGATACTACGGTATCAAAAATTATCAATATAAGTTATAATCATGAATTATTCTTTTTCAATTCCTTCGGCTCTATTAAGATTTCAGGTTTATTCTCTAATACTTAATACTTATTAAATTTAAAGACCATGTTGAACCAGCTACTCCAAAAAGTCGTATGAATCGTCCTTGTCAATTGACCAAGAGTGGATATCCAACAATACTACACAAAATCCACTTTTTGAATATAAGTGGCACACCATGGTCAATGATCAGGATTAAGGACTACAAAGTGTGGTTGAATACTTTAAATTTGTGCATACAATATTACTCATAATTACAGCTGCATGTCACTGAAATAAATATAAATAAACTTGCCAATTCATGAAAATCAGTTTGATTTCTTGGTGGCAACTTTTATACTTCAAGAAAAAGAGCCTTAATAAATTACAAAAGAAGCTTAAGAATGTCGAATCTTACAACAATTTCAGTAACTAAAGATTCATCAGATGAATTGATATCAAGGGTAGAGAGTGTTTTAAGCGCTGCTTTTGCAAGTTTGATTGGAATGGAATATTTTGTTAGAATGGAGGCAAAAACACCATTCACGGAGCCAATTGATCACAACAAATTAAGTCAGGGTTTCACTAATAAGTTAAAAAAAACTATGGAACGTGGTCATGTTATTGATGCTATTTTCAGTAATGATGGAAGTGGAAATATAGCAGCTGTTGCTTCATGGGCTCCACCTGGGATAGATAACAATATTTTTGATACTGAACACGGGCGGCTGAGCAGACCATTGAAAAATAAATATTTAGCTGGCCGTGATTATTGGTACTTGAGTCTACTTGGCCGAAATCCCAGTGATGAAACAAAAGGTTAGTATTCATGATGATTAAGAGTATTATTATTACGGTTTTGAAGTTAAACTAATGTTTATGTTCCATATTATAGGTGCTATTTCACAACTCATTGAGCCATATTTGATAAGAGCGAAGAAAGAAGGATTGCCAGTTGTACTTGAAGCAAGTAGTCCTTATTCTAAATCTGTTTATGAGCATTACGGCTTCAAGTTCTACGAAGAATTTTATATTGGAAAAGGAAAGGTACGAGTTGATGATGATAGTAAGCTGGTCGAAGATGCAAATGGATCTGGAATACCTCAATATTTTATGATTTATAATTATTGATCTGAAAAATTAGTTGAAGAATATTGTTTATTTACTTATACTGTTCAAAAAAATACATTTGCAAGGTAAAATCATCATGTGTGCCGAAGAACAATTCATCTAACATCTCTATTTTTTCTACATCTTATGAATACCGTAAGGAACATAAGTTATACTAATGCCACAGCATAAATCCTAAAAAGATAAGTTGAGTATTCGTTACAGTAAGTTCATGAGCCCTTTTTCAGGATTAAAAATAGATAATTCCCAATATTAAGTTATTTTCTAAGATTCTACCTAAAGATCAAAATATTTAATTTACCGTTGAAATCTCAAAACGATTCGCCAACACACACACACAAAACATATATTTTTATTTTTCCTTTCCCACACAGATAAGTTTTCTAGTTATATATTGGGAATGTTTATATGAATGAATTGGAGATATAGATTTCTTTTAACACCTTTCAAGTTTTTGAAAGACCGGTGTTGATTGGTTGGAAACAAAGGTGCCCAAATATTTGAAGCAAGGTGGCCGAAATTAAGTGAATTAACAGATTGAATTTTAATTAGAATTCACGAACATTGTTACATCATAAGACCTTTATTAATTAAAAACGGGTTTCTTAAACGTGGGTGAATATAACACTGCCCTTTAATATGGATAATTCTAAGTAGAAAAACTGTATTATGTAACTGTATTATGTAACCAATTCTAACCATGTAGAAAAGTGGAGAACTAACAACTATATTTATGTCTGTGCATATGGTTGATGGCAATAGTCAACGTCATATGATGAATACTATGATAAAGGGTATAACTTACATCATTTATGTATCACGAATTATTCTATTTCCTCAACTCTATTGGTAATTTAATTTCGGGGTTATTCTTTAATATTACAAAATCACTTTTATCTGATAACTAGGCATATGCAGGTTTCATTAAAATAAATATAAATAATCAGTTTAATTTTTTGGTAGCAACTTTAAATTCTATATTATATTTCGATAGTAAGAGTCATTTTTTCAAAAGAATCTTAAGAATGCCGGATCTTAAAACAATTTCAATAACTAAAGATTCATCAAATGAATTAATATCAGAAGTAGAAAAAGTTATCAGCAATGCTTTCGCATCTTTGCTCGTCGTGGATTTTTTCACTAGATCACACGGAAAAATACCGTTCTCAGTACCAATTGATAACAATAAATTAAATCAAAGTTTTATTAATAAATTAAAAAGTACAATGGAACGTGGTCATGTTTTTGAAGCTATTTTAAGTGATGATGGAAGTGGAAATATAGCAACGGCTGCTTCTTGGGCTCCACCTGGGAAAGATAATGAAAAATTTGATAGTGAATATGGGAAGTTGAGCAGACCATTGAAAAATAAATATTTAGCAGGGCGTGATTTTTGGGTATTGAATCTATTAGGCCGAAATCCCGGTGATGAAACAAAAGGTTAGTATCATTTATGATTATTAATGTTAATGTGAATTCAAACTAACGTTTATGTTCCATATTATAGGTGCTATTTCACAACTCATTAAGCCATATTTGATAAGAGCGAAGAAAGAAGGATTACCAGTTGTACTTGAAGCAAGTAGTCCTTATTCTAAATCTGTTTATGAGCATTACGGCTTCAAGTTCTACGAAGAATTTTATATTGGAAAAGGAAAGGTACGAGTTGATGATGATAGTAAGCTGGTCGAAGATGCAAATGGATCTGGAATACCTCAATATTTTATGATTTATAATTATTGATCTAAAAAATTAGTTGAAGAATATTATTTGTCTACTTTCACTGTTCAAGATAAAATCGTCATGTGTCTAAGAACTATTCATATTACATCTCACAAACCGTAATTAGGGATCGATTTAGATTCTATACCAATGTTGCCAGTCTCAAACTAAAAATATTAACATTCGTTACAGTAAGCAAATGAGTCCTTATCCAAAATCAAAATTCAAGAATTTCCAAAATTAGGTTTCTTTCTAAGGATCTTTAACTTATATCCATTAATATAAGGACTCAGAGTAAATCAAAAAATCCAATTTTCACCAAAATCTGGAAAATGTTCGCAAAACATTTCGTTTTTGGAATTATTATATCGTAAGAATCTCCTTATATTCTTAAATAATATCACTACGTATCCACAAATATTAATAGTGTAACTGTTTCAACTGGTGGTGAAGGAATACTGTTACTCCTCTTGAGGTAACAACTTGGAATTGTCGTGATGCATTGTGTAATAACTGGTCATAATTTATGGGGTCAATACATGTGAAGCACAGTCTGACAGGAAATCGAGTCTCCTATACAGCCTTAAAAAATATTATGTTAAAAGGCTAATTTCCTGAAAGTCCTTCTATCAATGTTTATAAAATTGGACGTAGTAAATTGAGTTAAAAGAATTATACGAGAGTTATAATATAAGTTATTTATGTAAAATGTTTATAATTTTTCAGGAGGATCTTGAGTTAAATGAAAAAAGATAAAGATATGTAAACACCCAGAGGTGTATTAAGTAAAATTATCATCTAGGGAAGTGATACCGGATAATCTATCAACAGGTGACGTCAGACAATGATCACACAGAAGGAATCAGTATATTGAGTGGTTACTTACCTATCATCAAAGGTGGTTAGACTAGGAGCACACGAGAGGAGTAGAGAGAAGAGACTATCGACACTAATCTAAACTATATATATATCTACTCTAACATTTGATTCAGTAGGAGATTTCAGTTTTCGAGCCAATATACTTGTAGGATAAGCAAGAACCATTTTAACAGTAGAAGACTTTGTATTCAAGAAAATTCACTTAAAGTTATCGCTCGAGCTCTACCGTATTTTTTTCCAATCTTAGACGGCCAGGAAAATGGACGGCACAGTGATCAATTCAGCCTTGAACTTCTACCGGTAGTGCCGGTACGGAATATGACGTGTAAGTTGTTCACTGTGCCGTCCAATATTGGAAAAAAATACGGTAGAGCGATAGCTTTAAGTGGTCTAAACATTGATATACAATACTATACATGGACGATAATTATTCACCATAGTTGGCTATTACTATTTATTGTATTATATGACCGAAGATTTACTCTACCAAGTGCCCGGAATTAAGTAAAAACACCATTAGTTTTGTCTAGATCTGTTAAGTTGATCTTGATTGTACTCTAAATCAACACTTTTTAATGTGGCAAAATCCATGATCGACTTATTGCAAACAATGCAAAGCCCCGTTGAATCGGTTATCTGTTATACAAAATTCTTTGAGCTGTTATTTAGTATAAATATGAACAATTTGCCAATTCATGAAACCGGTTCTTTTTGGTTACAACTTTAAATTTTAGCTAGGGGCCTTAATAAATTACAAAAGGAGCTTAAAAATGTCGAATAGTACAACAATTTCCATAACTGAAAATTCATCAGATGAAATGATATCAGAAGTTGCAAAAGTTATCAGCGTTTCTTTTGGAACTTTACCTGTTTTTGAATATTTTGTTAGAGTTTATACAAAACTACCATTCTCGGAACCAATTGATAAGAATAAGTTATATGTATATTTCATTTATAAATTGAAAGGTATGATAGAGCATGGTTATGTCGTTGAGGCTGTTTTAAGTGATGATGGAAGTGGAAAAATAGTAACTGCTGCTGCATGGGCTCCACCTGGGAAAGACACCGAGAAATTTGATAGTGAGTTCGAACAACTGAGCGGACCATTGAAAAGTAAGTATTTAGCAGACCGCAATTATTGGTTATTAAACATACTAGTCCGAATGCCTGGTGATGAAACGAAAGGTTAGTATCAAATAATATGATAAATATTAATATTAGCATTCTAAACCTAGAACTAATGGCTATCTGTACTATAGGTGCTATTTCACAATTAGTTAAACCATATTTGATGAGGGCAAAGAAAGAAGGAGTACCAGTTATGCTTGAAGCAAGTAGTCTTCATTCTAAAGCTATCTATGAGCATTACGGATTTAAGTTTTACGAAGAATTTCGACTTGGAAAAGGAAAAGTACGGGTTGATGATGATGGTACACTAGTTGAAGATGAAAATGGATCCGGAATACCTCAATATTTTATGATCTATAATAATTAATCTACAAAGTTGACTGAAGAATATTTTATAGTTTAAAAATATACAAGATTAAATCATTGAGTAACTAAAAACATTTCTATGCTTTTACAAAATGACTTTTAATTCGTTTGTTGTTAAATCATATATATGCATAGACCCATAGTTATAGCCCTAAGCTTACACAGTGATACACACTCATATTTAGTATCTGTTATAATCATAACTCTTTATTTTTTAAACCCTACAATATTTCCAGTAATTTATGTTATAACCAGTGCATGTGGTATCAACGTTAACTAGATGAGCTATAGCAAGTGGGATCCTACGCTATAACGTTTTGACAATTTTATTTTAGATTGTAAGCCTCACTAATATTATAATTATAAATTATAAACCATGAAGAATTGGGCTACACCAGAACCATTTCTATCTTCGACAATTTCTCCATTATCATTTTTTGAGATTTGACTTTCACCTAATAGAAACTCACCATAGCATTTAAAACCAAAATATTCATAAACAGACTTTGAATGAATATTGACAGCTTCTAGCACAACGGGGAGTCTATTTTGTTTGGCTAGCTTTAAGTATGGTTTGACAACTCGAGATACAGCACCTAATATATAATAATAAATTTCCAAATGTTAGTTAGAGTATTTACAGTTGTCATAAATATATAATTATTATTTTCTAATAAATATGTTAGCTGTTACTTACCTTTTGTGTTATCATCTGGATTTCTAGCCAGGAACTTAAGATGCCAATAATCTGCATTTGGCAAATATTTATCTTTCAATTCCCTTGATAGTTTACCATATTCAGTGTCAAATTCTTTCTTATTGGTACCAGGTGGACCCCAAGCAGCAATAGCGGATATTTTCTCTTTGCAATTGTAATTCAAATTTAAAGCAATCTCAATTATATAGCCATGTTTTATCATATTTTTAAGTTCAATCTGGAACGATTTTTTTAATTCATTATCATATTTATCAATCTTTTCATCAAATGGTATGTTTCTTTCTGATTTTAAACAAAATTCCTGAAGTTTATCTTTTAAAAATGCTTTAGTGAAAACTTCAGCTGCCTGTATTTCAATTTCTTTGTTAAAATTTGATGAAGTGAATAATAATGTAGGAATATTATAGTAATCTGTAACTATATCTGAGTCAGTGCTGCCTCTAAATGTGAACTCTTTTGAATTCTCTTTCGAATCTGTTATAGTCATATTTGTAAGTTTAAAAGCTTAAGTGATTGAAATGCATATCGACAAGTTTATATATTTGTATTTGGTAGACCTATACATAGGTTGAAAGCTTTATTCACAATTATATACATCTGAATATATAATCATGTGTAATAATGTTTATCTTATAATTCCTATCATATACATTTTCATCAAAAGTTTGTTGAATGTAACCTTGCTTCGCCATTGTACACTTGAGACGTCCTATTTTCAAAAGTATTAACGTTTCAATGATCAATTAAGATAAATTAGAAGTTATTATATAAAAAATCGATTATTATTTAACTTTTTCTGTTATGAATAACGGCATAAAACCAATAGCTATAATCATAATGATCATGAAAGTGGTAGTTGTGCGTTTGTTTCACGTCACCACTTCAAATAAAAATTGCAATATTGTAACCAGTTATTGAGTCTTCTATAGAGCCTTATACTTTTCTTAAAATAGTATATAATGTTTAGGAAATTCTAGAGACTCTATTAGTCTATATAAAGACATTTCAAATTTAGTATTTATTGTTAGCGCCCTTAACGTCATAAACAACTACTGCTCTACGAGGCATGGTCATAGGGTTTAGGATCCCCAACCAATATATATATATATATATATATATATATAACTTTATATACCGTGAAGTACGACCAACTTTCAAAATTCTAGCCCGTATCATAAGATTTACAATCACAAACTTCCAGTAAATATTTTGAAGTTCAAATGCCTGGCCTGACTGCTATCGAGGATCTGAATCCCGTAGTTTCCATACCTTAGTCTTGATCTCTGATTACGACACCATCCCAAAGACCCGCGATCCCGAGATCACTCCAATCTATCTTTAGACCAAAAGAATCTATGAGTGTCTATTAATAGTCTGAAATACAATCTAGACAAGTGTAAATCTAATCCAATCTTTAAATTTTCCTGAAATAAAACTCTTAGATGGAGAAAATCACACCAATTAATTATATTTTAGTCTGGAACTCATGATTAGACAATTGTGATAGTTATTTTTAGAACTATTTAGATATTTGATATATCGATTTGGAGCTTGGGAACATGCCATAATTTATAAATAACGGTATTGTATTCCTAGTAACGTTGACCGCTTTGGTAAATCACATAATCCGAATCCACCCGCTGTTTTTAAATGTTCTCTTTTTTCTTAACTTTTCATATATTTCCCAATTAAATTATATAGCTATGTAAATTCTGAGGAAATCTCTACTATAAATAGTGAAATAAAAACCTCTTTTTCTATTCTTCTTATTTTTGTGTATTCTTGCCACTCTTCTTTCTTCTCTTATGAACCTAGACCACCTCCTTATAGGCTTAGGTATAATGAAATAGCCATAACAATAGAATATTATTGCCACAAATTTTGTAGGAATACAAGGTGGAAGCTTTCTCCAGAGGAATTTAAGTTAATCTCTATTAGAAAACTAAGACTAAGATTGAAGTTTATATAATTCTAAGAGAAATCCGGGTTATATAAGCATAAGATTATATTTGTACTGAATAACGAATGATCATGAAGAACACCTAATGCTGTGGCATAATATAACAACAAGACATAAAGGCATAGTGGCAGATCATAATAATATAACAAAAAAACAAGAGGATAATGTTTTGCTACAGATTTGTAATTGGTCCCGGTGGCCGAGTGGTTAAGGCGATGCCCTGCTATTATCTAGTAGTTGAGGCATTGGGCTATGCCTGCGCAAGTTCGAATCTTGTCCGTGACGTCTTTATTTTTTTAACGACTTCAAAAAAACATTCATTGCATTTCCCGAGCCCCACCGTTGAACGTTGAACAACGCAGGATCCTCGTCTATGAACGGAGGGCACTTGATGCATATGTATAAAATATGAAATATCCTTGCCCTCTCTCAAGTTAGAGCTCGAGTATTCAAGGTCTAGGGGGTGGTGAGAAGTTGAAAACAATGGCGGCCTGCCATCTCTAGCTAGTGGTTAAATTCCAATGTTCTTGAATTGGGATCTTCAGCTTTAAAAATAAAGGAATCTTCTTAAATTTTTTAGCTGATACATTTACCCATAGTTGTGAATTTGTGATGATTACAGTATCCATGCGATGGCGCAATTAATTAAGGTTTTGACATAAACAAGCTTATAAAGACTAAAAAATCTTTCTTACTCTTTGCAAAATCCACCAATATCCAATTTTTCTGAAATCATCATCAATAGTTACCATTGATATTTACGTATATACATTAATTATGGCTGCAACAAATCGACCACGGGAACCAACATGGCCAGTAAAGAGTGATAAATTTAATTTCCAAGATCCTATTCAATTTTATGATATTCATGTATATTTCAATGACAATTATACACCATCTCGTAATGAATCAAGAAAATTAAGAGAAAAATTATATGAAGATTTCCCAGAAGAAATTGAAGATGGTAGGATTTTAGTTAAAGCTTGGGATAAAAAACTTGGACCTCATTTTACTGAATTTTGGGAATTTGATTTTGGTAGTACGGAATTGTTTGCAAAATTAGTTCCATGGATTACATTAAACCATGGAAATTTATCTGTTTTAATCCACCCTCATACTGGAGAAGGACAAGATTATAAAGATCATACGAATCATGCATTATGGTTAGGACAACCGGTTCCTTTATCTTTAGAATTGTTATTACCTGGAGGTAGTGATCCAAATCAAAAAAGACCTACCCAGGAGGATTATGATAGGGTGATTAATAATAAACAGTGATTAGTAATGTTAAGATGACTAAGAATATATAATCAAAATATATTAAAAATTGATGTTTTATTACGCCCATATGGCTTTCTAATCAGGTGGTTTTTAGGTGTGTTGGTTGCTTAGCAATGCTTACATAGAATTTGCATTTCAACCTTTTGTATGCACATTTTCATAGACTTAGGCTCAAATTCGGACGCTCGTAAAAATTAGCGGGCCCGGGAAACTCAATGGGAAGAAAGTCGGGACTAACTAGTGCTATTTTTCGAATGATACAGTGATTAATAAGAAACCTGATTACATTAGTAAAGATGACTAAGTATGTTCTATAAAAGTTCATATTCCCCATAGTTTATTTTTCAATCACAAAATGTCAAAATTTATCGACCCAATTAAATCATACGATATCCATACCTACTATTTTCAACATCATGAGCCTACAAGAACTGAAGCAGTGGCTTTAAGGGATAAACTTCAACAAGATTTCAAAAAGGAAATTGAAGCGGGAGAGATTAATGTTTACAAATTATGGGGTATGAATTGATTGATAAACAAAAATATTTGATTTATAATTAACCATTGTGATTATTTAGATAAACCTCTTGGACCTCATCCTTACGCAATGTGGGAATGTGATTTTAAAACTCCAGAAATATTTTCAAAAATTGTACCGTGGTTTCAATTAAATCATGGAACTTTGTCTGTGTTGGTTCACCCAAGAATAGATTCTACAACTGCTTTTCTAGAACACACACAATACGCTTTTTGGATGGGGGATAAAGTCAAGTTAGTTGAGGAGGTACTAAAAAATGAATAAAGAAGTGAAGTTTTAATTTAATTTGATTTAATATATTTCAATTATCAACATTATCCCATATTTGTTCTATTTCCAGAGCCACGTTTATTCCAATCTGCAAATTCATCCCAGTCTCTCTTCTCATAGGTCTTACGATCTGATGCTTCATAATCATCTTCATCATCGCTGGATTCATCACCCTTTTTATTAGTGCCTGTATTAGAACTGTCAGGTAAAATACCACCTCTCTTGATTTCTTCATCGATATATTCTTCAACTGACATTGTTGGCATATATTGTCCATATCCGTATACTTTTTTCTTAACATCTTCTCTTTTACTAACTAATGTGAATGGTCGTAATATTTTACCTGTTGAGGATAAGATTGGATCAGGTTTTGTTGATTCTAAATTCTCTGTAAATCCTAACTCTTTCTTTTTTCTTTCAGCTTCTCTTTCGTCTCTAGCTGGTTCTTCTCGTTGTGGGAAAGAAGGCATACTTTGTAATAATTCCAATTCCGTTAATGATGATTCTAAATCACCTACCGATTTAATTGCAAATAGTTGTAATTGCTCTAGATATAAATTTCTTAAAACTTCTTCATCTAAATCATCTAAATCATCTAAATCATTTTTTTTTTCCTTTTCATTTAAAAATTGTAATTTATTTGTTAATTCTTTTTCAATTTTATATCTTTTAATTTTATCTTCTCTTCTTTTCATTGCATCACCTTTTTTAATTATATCGTAAGTAATTTTACCATTATTAATAACTTCTTTAATTTTTTCAATTTCATTTTTTGATAATATTTTATTTAATAATCCATAATTAAAACAATCATTTAAAAATTTACAATAATATTTAATTGTTTTTGAAATTGAATTTATTCTTTTATTTTGTTCAATAATTAATTGATATATTTTGGCTAAATGATAATTTAATCCAATATATGGTATTTCATTTGTAATTAAATCAGTTAATGATTCATTTGTTGAAAATAATGATAGTTTTGAAATCATTAATTCACATGATTCTAATGATAAAATTGTTTCTTTTAATTTTTCTTTAAATATTGTGGAATCATGTCTTTCTCTTGAATTGTTTAAATCATCTATTAGTTTAATTGAATGTTTATATTCTTGTTTTAATGTCCTGTTTGATTCACTCATATTTTCTTTTTGTCTTTGTCCCTGTTTAATTATATATCGGAGACTTCAGAACTTATGAAGATACTTCATAACACCCATACACCATTTCTGCTTACTAAGTGGAAAACTCGAATACTGGTATAATTTATAAATAGTTATACTTCAATACTGTGTGTGGTACATAGAAATTATAGATTTTATGGATTTAAGTAGATTATCTATAGGAATATATATAAAGGCTTCCTTTGAATATCATGGTGTTACCAGAATAAAACAGAATAAAACAGATTAAAACAGAAAAAAAAATCAAAATAGAGACCCTTAAACTTATAGACTTTCCCCGTAGTCACTAGTCACCTTTTTTTATTTATTTATATTTCTGAATTAAATGAATCAATTTCACCCTAGACCTAGTAAATTATACTGCTGTATAAAGATAGAAAACTCGATTAATTATCCATGAGAATAACACAAATTTGTTAACTAATTCTTAAACCTGAGCATATATTCATTTTCTTGTAACATTAGTCTCTTTAAAATATGACATCGAGCAAAAACATATTAATGAATCTGCTGCGTCTGTTACGAATAACAGTTTGACAGAAAAGCTTCATTAAACTGATAACAAATCTAGTACAAATATAAACAGGACATTCTGCGAAGAAAAAGGAATCATACGTGAAACAACCGCACTTGCGAAGAAGAAAATACAACTTTTAAACTGAAACTAAATAACAAAAATTTGTACAGATTTATTGCTAGGTAACGCTAATTAAATATTATCGCTGGAATTGACTGAATCATTTTCAGATATAAATTAAACTTCATTTATTTCCAAACAATTTGCCAATTAATTACCGCATTCATTGTTAATGTATAGGATTGAAAATATGAAATTTAATGCGAAATATGAATAGTTAAATACCCGAAAAGTATTCATTGAGAATGTTTAAAGTAAAAGAAGGAATACCCTATAATATACTTAGTGTAGTATCATGAATATCTAGAATTCAATATTTATTGCCAATTAATTTTTTTTCGTTAATATCCTCAGAATATTGCTAATATAGATGAACAAAACTGGACAATGGGGCACCCACTAACAAATAGAACTTCCTGTTAATTATATTAAGAATTAATAATTAATCTCTTTTGTAACTTCAGACTTCAGAAACAAAACAACGGTAGAACCATGAGGAATTTTTTACTTAAAACAAATAGTTTACAAGCCTGCACTGAATATTTACCAAAACTTCGACATTCTGTTAACAGGAATTCTATTCGCTTATATGGATGGTTTTCTAACTCGGCATATGGCTACGAAATATTCAAGGCATAAGCGTGGGGATAATTGCGATCGGAAATTTGCTCTTCCAATCTCCTGCATACTTCATATCGATGATATGCATATCTGCAAAATTCTGCAGATTAGAGAATTACCCATCATCTAAACAGACTAAACTTACAAAAGCTTCGGCTACGGCGTCATCTATCTAGCAGAAGGGTTATCCGATTATAAAATTATAATCAATAAAAAACTTGTAAATTTGTTTCACATTATTGAATATCATTAAATATCATTAAACATCATTACATACCAAAAATTATACCACTAAGAAATATATAACTAATCACGATATTTATCCATAAATCCTTCATGGAATTTAATCCATCTATCAATATACTCTGTTCCTGGTGCTAAAAATGTAGTTCTAAAATGATAAGTACCTTCAACTTGTCCAAATCCACTACCAGGAACAACACAAATACCCGTATTATTCAATAATTCCATACAATATAATTCATCTGGTTCTTCATTAGATGATTTTGCAGCATTGATTGCTTTTTTAGGTAAATCAATCTTAGGGAATAAATACATTGCTCCTTGAGGTTCTTGAACCTCAATGCCTTCCATAGATTTGAATGCTTTATATAAAGCCTGTGATCTTACTTTCAATGATTCATAGATTGTATTGAATTCAGTTGTATATTGTTCATAGGATTCATCTCCTTTTTTTGGAGGATTGACCATTAATTCAACTAATGCTTGACCCGTAACAACAGGGCAAAGAGAGATTGAAACTAGTTTGTATAGAACGGCTATAACTGCAGGATCAAATCCAACTAATTCCATATAACCACCTCTTTGACCACATTCACCAGAAACACCTTTTGAAACAGAATGTAAAGAAGCTAGTTGAACATGATCATATTTTGAAGGGAATTGTAATTGAACTTGTCTTAAAACTTTTTTAAATGAATGAAATTCACCATAATAAACATTAACTTGATAAACTTCATCAGCAATTATAAGTAATGAATGCCTTGCAGCAATATCAATAATTTCAGCAATATTATCAATCGATAAACAAGCACCAGTCGGATTACCAGGATTTATAACAACAATTGCTTTTAAATCAATTCCTTTTGATTTTTCATTTACAATAATTGATTCAATTTGTTTTGGATCAGTTGCCCAACCTTTTTCTTCATCTAAATAATAAGGAACAACAGTTGAATTTGTTAATGCTAAAGTTGCAGTATATAAAGGATATTGAGGAATTGGAATTAAAAGTCCTGATTCAGGAGATGTAACAAGTGACGATATTAAATAAGAAACAGCTTGAGAAGCACCACCAGTTAAGAAGATATCATTTGGAGAAGCTTCAAATCCATCTCTTTTTGATATAAATTCAGCAACTGCTTTTCTGACGTATGGAACACCTTGTGAATGAGAGTAAGCGCCAACAGAATTAACTTGTTTTAAAACATTCAAAGCCCTTTCAATAACATCTTTATTATAAATCTCTTTTATAAGATTCAAAGACTTTTCGTTTAAAATTAGCTGAGGGTTTTGTAACAAGGACAAAACTTCTCTAAAAAAGGATATTGGTTTCTGTTTCAATTGCTGGGGATTTCCGATATTACAATTAATAATTGAGTCGAAAGGTAAAGAACCAGGATCAGTTACTAGTTGTTCACGAAGCTCTTCAGCTCTTATTGCCAATTTACCTCTTACGGCATACTTTGCAGCGACAACATGAGTGTTCAAATCCTTGACAGATAATCTTTTTGGGTCATCCGCTGGGCGTGAATTGGACAATGAAGAGAACTTTACTTGAACCATATTTTTTAGCAAAGAATATTGAGAGTTATGAAATTTTAGCAGTCAGAATGGTTATAGCGACAAACTGAGGTCAAATCAAAAGACAATCAAGGGGTATTTTAGAAGCTTATATAGGTTGACTCCATTGAAGGAGATAATATTATTTAATGATACAGTATATTATATAAGTCAGAAATTATACAATTACAATGTGCATAGGCGAAATATGCGGGTATAAATCTGTAAACTTAATTTTTCAGCAGACAAAAGTCGATCAAAATAAAAACTTGTAAAATGTGGAGAAAAACAAAAGTGGCTGGGTGAACATTTCAGCATGCCGGCGTAACTCAAGGAAAAGGTCGGATGACATTATTTAGCGAATTCGAAGATCGAAAAAAAAAAGGAAAATTAAAATTATAAAATGGCATCAAATATCCCAATTTCTCCTATTTTAATTTCTTCGCGTAAAAATTGTGAAAAAATAATGGTTTCTCATTCTTATTCTTTTTTAAACTCTCCTGCTTCCCAACAAAAAACAACAAAGCTATCTGTCAAGGATTTAAATGCTCATGTCGTTGCTGCTAAATATGCTGTTAGAGGTGCGATAGCAATAAGGGCCGAGGAACTGCGAGAACAGTTAGCAACTGACCCATCTTCTTTACCTTTCAACTCCATTATTAACTGTAATATTGGAAATCCTCAGCAATTAAAACAGAAGCCAATATCCTTCTATCGACAAGTTTTGTCCTTGTTACAAAATCCTGATCTGCTTGAAAGTGCTGAAGTTAAAAAATTATACAAAAGTGATGTTATCAAAAGAGCTAAAATCTTATTAGAAAACGTTGGTTCTGTTGGTGCTTATTCTCATTCACAAGGTGTTCCATACGTCAGAAAATCAGTTGCTCAATTTATAACACAGAGAGATGGATTTGAAGCTTCTCCAAATGATATCTTCTTAACTGGTGGTGCTTCTCAAGCTGTTTCTTATCTCATCTCAGTTTTGGCTTCCTCTTCAAACTCTGGATTTATGATCCCAATACCTCAGTATCCTTTATATACTGCAACTTTGGCTTTAACTAACACCATACCTGTTCCTTATTATTTAGATGAAGCAAAAGGTTGGGCAACTGATCCATCATATGTTGAAACTGTTATTTCAAAATCAAAACTTGATAATATTGATTTAAAAGCAGTTGTTGTTATAAATCCTGGTAATCCAACCGGTGCTTGTTTATCTCATGATGATATTGCAAGAATTATTGATATTGCTGCAAAAAATTCTTTAATTATTATTGCTGACGAAGTTTATCAAGAAAATGTATTTTCTGGTGCAAAATTTCACTCGTTTAAGAAAATTTTAAGACAATTACAATCACAATTCCCAGGTAGATATGATGATGTTCAATTAGCTTCTTTACATTCTGTTTCAAAAGGTATGTCTGGTGAATGTGGTCAAAGAGGTGGTTATATGGAATTAGTTGGATTTGATCCTGCAGTTATAGCCGTTCTATACAAACTAGTTTCAATCTCTCTTTGCCCTGTTGTTACAGGTCAAGCATTAGTTGAATTGATGGTCAATCCTCCAAAAAAAGGAGATGAATCCTATGAACAATATACAACTGAATTCAATACAATCTATGAATCATTGAAAGTAAGATCACAGGCTTTATATAAAGCATTCAAATCTATGGAAGGCATTGAGGTTCAAGAACCTCAAGGAGCAATGTATTTATTCCCTAAGATTGATTTACCTAAAAAAGCAATCAATGCTGCAAAATCATCTAATGAAGAACCAGATGAATTATATTGTATGGAATTATTGAATAATACGGGTATTTGTGTTGTTCCTGGTAGTGGATTTGGACAAGTTGAAGGTACTTATCATTTTAGAACTACATTTTTAGCACCAGGAACAGAATATATTGATAGATGGATTAAATTTCATCAAGAATTTATGGATAAATATCGTGATAGTAATGTCAATACTAGTACTAAACCTACTGTGGAATCACTTCCTTTTAAAGTATTGAGATTAACTGAAGATCGAGAGTAAATATAGCATTGATGTGTCTATAGTTACTTTACATATACTAATACGTAACTATAATTTGAATTGTGACTTATGATTTCGTGGATGGATGGATGGAATACCGGTATATAGAAGAATAGAAAAATAAAGGTTTGCATTCGTCAGCCGTAAGCATAACATTAACTATCTAGTATAGACGAAGTCTGTCATCCATAGACTCCAGAGTCAATGCGCATCATGGTACCTTGACGGTTAATTATCTACGATGGGTTTGTAAATGTGTCCGACCCATTACATTCATATACAGAATAATAGTGTAATGATAGACATTGATAATGTAGACACGGAATTCTCAAGGAATAATAAGTATATGCTATTATATGTATTGCCTGTTTTACCGCGGCCGATCAATAGCTATTAGCTAGTTATAAATACTGGTACCAGGAAGTGCACCCTTTTAATTTCGGTGTTTTAATATACATCATTTCACTTAATTTCGACCATGCTGTTTATTGAGTGGAATGATTGTATCTTACCATCACAACACTTCATTTCTAGAATCTACTGGTAGTTATTTTTTTGTTACTTTTCACCATACCCGCTAGATATTATATATTACAATTTGATTAAAAGTTTCTACTATGCTAACCAATTATGATGGTAGTTAATATTATAATATTTATCAATTTTAATACCGTTAACGTTCCATTTCAAGATGAATTATTCATGAAATAATATTATGACGTTAATACCCTACAGTAGCCATAAAATTGATATCTTATCTTACTTTAATCTTTAAAAATGTGCAATATTTACAATTGATAATCTTATCTTATATTTAATCCCTATAAGATCATAATTATAAGATCATAATTATAAGATCTTGGAGATATCGAATTGCTAGATAGCATTAATATTATAACCTTATACCAATAATGTTATCAATGATAAGAATGACAGAGCTATATAATATTCGTATATTAACGTATAAATTTTAGTGTCTAGCTATCATATAATATTTTTTAAAAAAATCATCAATAAAATTCAAAATTCAAAATTCAAAATACAACCAAAAAAAAAAAAAAAGAAAAAAAAAAGAAAAAAAAGAATGCAATGAGCAACAAGATATTATAAAATAATGTAATAAAACATTTCTTTTATCATTTCATCATTATTTAACTCAAACGAAAACAAAAATCATACAAAAGTTTTAAGAGTTTGAAGAGAATAAAGCTTTTTTTTGTTAAATCAACATATTACGATACGTCTTGTGACCTCTTTGTCCATTAGGACTTGCCATTGGAACCATTCCATCCATTCCTTGGGAGCTTAATGGTGTTTGTGTAGGATATGGAACAGCATCAGGAGCATTAGGGTAAGGACGAGGCCTTGATGATTGCCGTTGTTGAATATGTGGCCGTTGTTGGTATTCTGGATCTTGATTTTGATTTTGATTTTGATTTTGATTTTGATGAAGTTGTTGTACATGAGGATGCTGGTGGTGATGTTGCTGTTGTACACGAGGATTTTGATGTTGTTGTTGTTGTTGTTGTTGTGGAGGTGATCCTGGATAACGCGGGTTATACTGCTGTGTTTGGTCAAAGGGTTGGTGGTAGCCTTGACCTTCATGTCCTTGATGAAGTGGATGTCTCCGTGGTGGTGGTTGAGAAGATGAACCTTGAGGTACTCCTTGTATGACTTGCCCTTGTGATTGAGGATATTGCCCTGGAACTGAAGGTCCCTGTGGTCGTCCTTGTGAGTGCGATGGTGGGTACTGTCCTGCGGGCGAAGGATTAGGTGGAGGTCGGCGTCGTTGTTGTTGATCTAAGTTATGATTGTGATTGTTAACTACAGGAGGAAATGGATTCTTAGCTATTGAAGGGCTTTGGATTCTTCCATTTTGATAATCGACCTTCGTAACGATAATGTTATTTATGTTTCCATTGGGTTCATCAATATTCTGTCCTTGATTTTGTTCAATAGGATTATTAGAGGGCCAATTTTGTAGTTTCTCTTTCTCAGAAACAACAGATGTTTGATATGTAGAACCACTATTATGAGGTACTATATCTGATATTGGAGAAGTTAGTCCACCATCATCTTCATCATTTATAGATCTTGAATGAATATTATAAGTTGGATTAAAAATATCTTCATCAATTATGTTTTTATTATCGTTATTATCTGGAACTGTTGTGATATTTAGACCACGCATTGGTTCGTTTAATGAGTTAGTATCATGATCATTAATAACAATAGGAGGAATCACCTGTTTTGGATTTTCATTATTGGTATCTGTAGTATTGTGTAATGATGTATTATCTTCATTTTCATCTGATGTATCACCTTGATTAACGCCACTTCTTCTATAACTCATGTAAATTTCAGATAATGGGGAGTGGCCACCAGTTCTTGCATTACCATACTGTGGACGTAATTGAGATTGTGGTGCTGGTAATAAATTTGATGGATTTTGAAATTGTGGTTTTGGTGATAAATTAGATGATTGAGTTTCATCTGTATGTGTATTCTCACCCATTACAGGAGTTGGCAAATAAGAAGGAGTTAAAGGTGGTGCTGCATGTGAATTAGGATTAGGTGTTAAAACGGGTGGTGGTGATTGAAATGAATCTTCTTGTGCAAATGAAGCAGCAAGACTTCCACAGCCTTGGTATCCTTTGTCAACCTTATCTTTTAAAATCAATTTAATCTGCATTCTCCATTCTAATGGGCTCCAAGTTAGACATGTAGTAGAAAATGAAATATTATCTAAATCTTTTGGCTCAAGGTATTCTGCTTTAGGTAGAACAGGTAATCCAAATAATAATGAATTAATATCAGTTTTATTTGCAATTAAATGTTTTGGTCTTCCATATAAATGAAACGAATCAAATATTGGAATTAAAAAACGAATTAATGTTTCATAGCCCATAACAGCTGGATGTTGTTCAGGCATAATAAAAATTGATGAATCAGTTGATGGTTCTTTAATATTAAAAACAACCGAACCTTCAATTTTTATAATTGTTGATGAATCAATTAATACCGGTACTTCAGGATATATTGCATATGCAGCAGAAGCATCAACAATAGTTGCAATTAAACCCTTTTTTGATTTCTTTTGATTTTCATATAATTGAATTTTTCCTTTTTTTAAACCTTTCTTTTTAGAACTTTTCCCTTCTGGTGGACTAACAACTGCATAACATCTTTTCCATGGCATACCTGAACCAAATCTAACACTTATCCATTCTTCATGTTTGAATTTAGACTCAGCTAAAAGAACACTAATATCATTTAGTTTTGCACCTTTACTTGATAATAATGAAGCAGTATAAGCCTCTTGTAAGGAAGTATATTCAAAAGTTGATAATCTAAAAATAGAATGCCAAGTATTAAATTCTAAAGAAGTTGAAAATTGTAATAAATAACGATTTTTAAGAGTTGTTGCTACAACCATTGTATTATTATCACCTGCAATTGATAAAGGTTGAAATGAAGAATCTGTGAAATTAATATAAATAGGCTTTTCGGAGTATTTCAACTGGCCTGCGCCAAGATCCACTACTTTGGAAGCGTCATAAATAGCTAGTTGAGTACCTATCAAATTCCCATAGACCTCTTTCCAGATTTTATCAGCTGGTTTTCCATCTGGTTTTAATTCGTGTAGAAATTTAAAGTAATTCCCATGATATTTACGTCTACTATGAACGGATAGAAGAGTAACAGCAGGAGCAAGCGCAGGGTCCAAAGATTCTATCTGTTCTAGGGACTTACCAAGCGAATCACCCATCGGTGCCTGTTGGATTGTTGTGCGAGAGCTACCTGAAGAACCATTTTCATGTGAGTAGACCATATTAGCAGTTTTCAGGAATGGATCTATTTTTCGATGGAGGGGAAAAGAGACGGAGTCGAAATAAGGGTAAATGTTATACAGTGTACATACACGGCCGGTCTTAGAATTACACTCACGATAAAAATTTATTATTGAACATGGTTATCAATAGAACAAAACACAAACAATACGGAAACTTTAATTTATGTTCAGCTGTAAACAATATACACTATGCTTGACCATGACCATTGGCAGACTCAACCACCGTCACCACCGTCAAGAAGCCAAGACCCCGTAAAGAGTGAGAGAAAGATTTAGAGGATGCCACTGATTTGGCAGATTCTATAGATTTCAGTGAATTAGAGGGGATATGCGATGCCATCGACAGCGGATCATAAGATGCCTGCGAACGTGGTCGTAATTTAAATTGTTTCAACTCCTTCTCTTCAGCCTCGATTTTATATCTTGGTTCCTCCAATATCTGATTCATGTAGCCAATTTTAGGACCTTCGGTAGTCTCCTTTGTAGTCCTCTCTTCAACGTTAACATCATTATTCTTATTATAATTAGTACTACTCTCAAGTTCACTCCTGGTGCTATAGCCAGGCGAAGGAACAACAACCGCATTGGAACTTAATCTGCTCTTACTACTATTCAAAAAGAAAGCATGAACCGAGTTTCTTGGTTCGGTTATTTTAACCATATTTTGTCTTACAGTTCCAAGTTTAGCGCCTTTTTCTAGCTCTTCTAAATTTCCAACTATCACCGAACCGTTACTTGTCTCACTTTCAATTTCATTTTTGTCTTGAAATTGATGGTCATTTTGAGACCGAATTTGAGAATTTTTCAATTCCATTGTTTTTTTCATTTTTCTAAGCCAGCTATTATTATCATTATTATTATTATTATTATTATTATTATTATTATTATTATTATCACCATTTACTGCTACACCATTTTCAAGTCCTCTTGTAAAATTATTAATCTCTTTACTTGTCATTGAAAACATATTACTTAATCTGCTTAAACCTCTATTTTTATGGTATATAGGCTTAGGAGTTTGAATATCTTCAGGTGTTTCCATTAACGATCGATTTATACCTAAAGGTGCTGGTTCAACTGTACTTGTAGTACCCATACCTAATGAAAAATCAGATAATGAATTTGTATCATAAAGAGTTTTATTTGCTAAATTTAGGTCTAAAGATTTTAAAAAATCAAAACTTTTCCGTTTTTCATTAAAATTATCAGTAAAACTTTGATTTGATGATGATGATGATGATGACTTTTTTCGACTTTTAAAATAAAAATATCCAACAAATGATAATAATAATAAACTCATTACACCTATTGGGATTCCAACAGCCAAACCTATTTGAGAAGTATTAACAAGATTTGTTGATTCCTTTTGTATAGTAGGATTAATTGAACTATCTGATTGTGTTGGCGATAAAGGAATTGCAGAGGCTTGAGAATGTGTACTTGCTGTTGGTAATGAAGATGATTGATGTGATTTATAGACTGTTTTTAATCCTGTTGAGGAGAAACTTATGCTTAGGCTATGACTATTACTAGCGCTAATATGACTAGCGCTAATATGACTATCTACTTGCTCTTTCTGTAGAGAATCATCTAGATGTTTAGTTATAGTACGTATACTTGCGGCTTGTAATGTAATTGTTGTTGTAGTATAGCTGGTAGTAGTTGCATCATTTGTATTAGATAAAGTTATTGTCGTTGTAGGCTCAATATTATCAGCTGGAACTGGTGAAAGATAAATCTGTACAGGTATTCCCATTTTATAATCATAAATATCTATTAGATTTTTTTAATTTAAAACGATTATCATTAAATTAAAGAGGAATAAATATTAAATTCAAAAAGGAGAAATTAAAAAAAAAAATATGTATAAGAGGAGACTACTTAGATTTTAAATATAATCAACCTTGCTTTAACATCGTTTGATATAAGAGATTTTATTGATATTGATGTATTGATATATATTCCATTAAAACAAAATAAGTTTTATATCCCGTTTTGTTACAGATTCGGTTGGTAATTATATGCATTTTATCATTTAAAGTTTATTTTGTGAGTATATTGGATCATCAGTGTAAGAAGAAGGTTAGGGATAAGACTCTTACTGTTAGTTGTAATTGTTTCAACTGCCGGACCCTGCGTCATAGCTATACAACGGAACCTTAAATATTTTTGCTATGCACAATGAGATCTCTTAATAAGAAATTTAACATTTATATTTCATATTTGAAGTGTTTAGAAAAGATGATTGTTTCTTTGATAAACTTACTCGTGATTATACTTAAGTCTGTACTGTAATTACAACGTGGTGTTTTAAAATATATTGATAATCTGCTCCTTACTGAGCTCGAGGTAAAACTCTGTAAAAGCATTAAACTTTATATATTGTTACTTTTACACTCATATCGGGACCATAATAGTTGCTCAATCTAAAACAGACAAAGAAGGAGAGAAAGTTTATATTAATAAAAAAGAAAACACCAGTATCAATATAGACAATATAATTTTTTTTTGCTCTCGTTTATATGCTATTAGAGCCATAGATACGGATTAACATCGCATTGCTAAATAGAGCGTTCAGTTACAATAATATTGAAGACAAAAATGCAAAATCAATAAATTCAGCTTCAGTACCAATTTAAGTATCTGCTGGGATTAGGGTAATATCATATTCTTGAAAGTGAGAGAATGACTCGACAGGCTATACCAGCAACATATTAAGCCCCACTGTAAGATTCAAAGGGTTCTATAACCTGATCGCATACAATGGACACAATTCCAGTAGTCAATTTTCCCTTTGGCATGGATCTAATTAGTATGTGAAGAGCGGTCAAGAATTGATTGATCTAGCTGACTCATAACTTTGGCTATACTTTTGAGAGACTATTTTTGACCTTCCTGATACTACATTTCATTATAACTAACTCATGGTGGCTACTTCCTGAATCGATTTTGATCTTGTGCCACACGGGGTACAATGGTGTTTAGGTTTGGAAAGCTTACAGGCCAACACGGATTTCCTTCTCGTTTTTCGATTTAGGGATTGGAGTATTGTCCTGTTGAAAAAACCATCTTCAAAAGCCTGAATAAAAGGTAGTCTCGCGATATTCTGAGGATCACCCTCTATTCTGCCAGTTTCAGCATAGGAATGACCTGATCCAGTTAAATAGACGATATCTCTTTTTCCTCTATATTCAGCAGATCTATTTATATTTCGAATATTTAGAAAAGATTAAAGTTTTGATATCAAATAAGGTTTATCAAAAGTTTACGGCACATGATACAAATTGGGGAGCGACATCCTATGTTTACTCACTGGCCATTGTCCGACATTGAGGCATCCAAAATTGTAAAAAACGCGATTGAAGGCTAACGTTAATGTGAATTTGCTTAAATAGAGTATTTTCCTCTTTCCCTCGAGAATAATAATATTGGTTTATCTTCGTTATCCTGGGAGCTTCATAAACCAAGTCACCATACTTGTCTAGAATCTACTACTGGAAACAAAGCTTCATCAACTATTACATTTTCCTCAAGATCTAATTGATATGCAAGGTTAAATCAATCTTCTACTTCAGGTATTATTTTTATTTTTAAATCCAACTTCATATTTAAAATATTTGAAAAGCCCTATTTGAAGATTTTCTCCTGGTTACCCAAAATTGTGTATGATGGTATCAAATGAAGGAGGAATAATTGTTCAAAGATGTACAAATATAAAAGAAGAGTCATATAAGTAGACACCTATCTTTGAAAATGGATAATTTTTCTATTATCTAAGATAGGTGTGCACTTATCTGATCATTTGTGCTTGTACATCTTTGATGAGTTGCGCTTCCTTCTTGATCATTTGATACTACCATACGCAATTTTGGGTATTTTGATGATTTTGATGATTTTGATGTATGTACGAGGAGAGCATTTTTAAGTTGGACTTTAAAATCCTCTGAAGAATTACAATGTTTTATAGATTTGTCAATATCAAGAAATGGAACTGTTTCTCATTCTTCACCTTTATTCTCATCATCATTAATAAATTCATAACATCAAAACTCAATATCCACATTAAACATTGATCCAAATAATCATATGACACCTCATCTTAATAGATTCGTAAATGCTCAACTATCCCCAAAAATTATAGAACAATTACAAGATTCTAATATACTCTTCCTTATTCTTTAAACATATTAATTGACCAATGTGATATAACTATAGCAATATCTTACCCTAATAACATGTTAACATTAATATTATACTTCTATATCTTTAAATACTATTTATAACAACCAAAAAATTTTGAAAATAAAAAAGACTTAATACTAGGCAAAAATTTCTATTACTCGGAATAACAAACATTGGAATCTATGTCAAACTCTCAAGCTCATCTGCGTATATAAGTCTACATATCTCCTCTAATAAACATTACCTTAGTTCCTTATAATTACAACTAACCTTACAATCCAGAGTAGATCAATTATACATGTATATTTAATATGATAAAATTCTTTATTTAGCACCAAGCAAATAACAAACATTTGCATTTTTAGTTCCATATCACCACCATAACCCATCCTCATTTATAACACTTAAAAGATTATTATCATCTAAAATAAAAATGATGAAATATGATATTCAATTACAAATAATAAATTATTTTGACCTCATCTCAGACCATACAAGTCAGCAATATCATTTTCCTTTCCAACTTTCAATTGTTCTTCTATTCCTTCACTTGAAATTTTTTTAGGTTGTGCTCTACTACTGGAGAAACCGAAATCTATAAAGTAAATAGTTCCATCAGAACTTTTTATTAAATTTTGTTTTCTTCTGTCACCGTGTATAATGTTATAGAAATGAAGAATCTGGAGACTTGTTTCTGCTTTTTGGAAGATGCTAGGATCTGTGAAGTACGGTGTTTTGCCTTTGATATAGTCCATCAAAATGAAAATACCGCCATCATTTTCATGTGCACCAGAATCAGATTTGAATTCAATAAATCCAAAACAGATTAAGTTTGGAACAAAGTTTATACACCTCTTATGATCTTTTATTAGACAATATGTTTGATATTCAGTCGCAAAATGTTGAAAACATTTTGGGGCATATAATCAGAACGTCGATTGCCCTTGAAAGCACAAAAAGGATCGTAGATTTTTAGAATGTATTCTTTTCCATTTTCCATTAATATTTGTACATTTTGATTTCTGCCTATTTTTTCAAATAATTCCTTCGACAATTTCATTACTTGAGTGTGATATTTTCGGTTCCGTGAATGTTAAATACACATGCCGTTAAACTCCGATTCTGTTAAAATATCTTTAAACATAAATCCATACAAGCAAACTTAACTTCCTTTTTGGCGAGTTCTTTTTGTAGTAATTGTTTTAATTCAGATCTCGCTTTTTCTGCATCCAAATTAGTCTCGCTTGGAGTTTTGCGTAAACAATTTAAAAGGTTTTTAACGGCATTATTCACCTTTGTTTTTGATGGATTTTCTGATAAATAAAATAAAATGCAAAAGCAAACGCTGATTATTCAAAATCACATGTTTGATTGGTAATATTTTATAACATTTGTTTTCATTATCAATTCTTGTTGGAAAATCTTCAACTTTAATATCTTTATATATAACAATATCTATTTGATATAAAATGGTTTGATTAGAATCAGAAATGCATCCAAAAGGAGTTTTAGAAAGAAGACACTGGTTAACAGATTGAGTTAAAATATTGTTGAAATTGTCATCAAAGGGATTTTCTATGTCCACGATAATATTTGGTTTTTCAGTTCTATAGTTATAAAGATATTAGAATCAGTTTGTACGATATAATCTGGAACTAGATTCATACTTGAAATACCACTTTCTTTAGATGTTAATCGGTTTTCGGATAAAATTTGTAAGTCAAAGTCCTCTTCATATAGCAAACTAATTATATTTTCGGATGGACTAAATATTTTGCGGTCTAGGAATTGTGAAACATTAGCTTCGGTGATGCCACTAACCTGCTTTATTGGTGTGTCTAAGATTCTATCAATATTAGAATTTATATCATTCGTATTTGCTTTTGAGCATTTGTTTTGTAACCATTCCAACTCTTCTTTAAAATTAAGATCACAGTTGTTCAAATTTTGATTAATTTTGATATCGTGTATTATAGAGGACGCTCTATTGCTCGTCGCTGGCCTTCTACTCTTTTTTGAATGTGTACCTGTGCCTGTGCTTGTGCCTGTGTTTGGGTCTTGAGCAGCAGAAAGTCCGGTAGTGGGAATATTCAGCAAAAATAAAGCCGGTAGTTCAGGATCACCTTTCCTGCCAAACCAATGAAGAATAGTAGTTCTCTGTTTACGTAGGTAGGACCTTCAAAAATTGTGGATCATTAAAATCTCCAAAATCAGCTAGAAGATCGTCACTATCAAAGAGCAAGTCTTGACTATTAGAACGATGTCCCAAAACAACTTTCTTATAGTTATTTAACTTATCTGTTATTGAATCAGAGGTGATAAGATTTGTGTTAGGGTGAGATGTGTGATATTATCTACGCTTGTTCTCAGTTATACTATATATTAGCTTAGTTTACTTCCCAACAAAAGTTGTAGCTAATTCGTAAAAAAAAGCTATACGAACTACCTTTTAAAATAGATTATACCATCGCAAATTGATATTTAAATTTTAAGATATGATACGTATACAGGAGGATGTTTTCAAACTGCTTATGATGATCCCATATATACTAGAAATCATATTATATCACAAGATTTAAAAATAAAATTTGATGTAAAAGGTAAACAAGTAAAAGTTATTGATAAGTTAGCTAGCATTGAATTAAGACCTGAATACGGAGGTAGAACTTGTCATATATTGAAGGTCAAATTAATGAGGATATCATTTTTACCATCATACCTTATTATGAATCTAAAAATAAACCAGACTCTCGCATTTTACTTAGAACAACGTTTAATGAACAAAAATATGTACGAAATATGGCATTGGAAAGAGGATCATTAATGGATTAGAAGACGAGGGGCCGACAAATCGGTGGTATTAAATACCTCAAAGATCGTGTCATTGAATTTTCTAATCTATACCGTATTATTACCGAAAAATGGACACCATAAAATCATTTGTTTCTTGTAAAGAATAGTGGAAACAAGATATCCAAAATACCACAAAACTGGATTCATTTCAACAAGAAATTTTTGATGAAATAGTGAGCTACGTGAATAATCCAGTGGTATTGAAGAGAGCGAAAAAGATCCGAGAAGCACTTTTACGAAGGAACGATCAGGTGTCAATATTGATATGATAAACTTACAATCGAACTTTCAGTTTATCCACATTAACATTAAAAAGTGACATAACATACATGTGTTAAATCTCAGCATTTGAACCTTCAAAGACAGTGTAAGTGGCTTAGCGATATAAGACATAAATAGATAGATTAATGCCTTATCTTATTTTTTTTGATCTTAATCTATCATCTTAGTTAAAGTTCTTCATAATTTAAAATTAACTAGTGTTGATTAGTATTAGGGAGTTTCACGTGTTATCACTTCCATTTTATTATAAATATTAATAATTAAGACCTTCTCTGTTTTTATCTTCAACAGGTGTTTTTATAATGTGTAACTTTTATCCATTACGCCCTAGATCAATTCAGAACTGTGCCTGCACTGAATCTGGTTACGACGTATCAAGAGTTCAAGCTGTGCCTAGCAACCGGAACGTTATCAGGGAAATCAAGGATCTGAAGGAATTAGGATCAGCAACCTCAAAATCTTCTGGATTAGTTCTTGTAGCGTTTTATTTACCTGGGTCAGCTGTCTCTAAAGCTTTTATTCCTGAATTGGAAAAGATCCAGACCGAGTTTGAAGATAATATCTCGTTCATTCAGGTAAGTCTAGATATATTACCTACTACGGGATTATTGATAGGATTAAGCAAGGAGGTTTACATTACTTCCAATCTTACTTTACTCTATATTAAGAATAACGAAGTTATCCACAACCAATTGGAACCAAAGCTTTTAGATGTCCGTTTGAACTTGAGAAAATTGATGTCCGCTGGCCATAATCTGGTCAAATCTAGTTCTCTTACAAAAGTATCATCTATTGAAGAATACGAGAAAGTTATCTCAAAAGGTCTTGTTGTTACATACTTTGGTGCTGATTGGTGTCCTGATTGTCGTGCCCTTGAACCACAAGTAATAAGAATTGAACAAGAATATAAAACAAAGTTTAACTTCTTCAAAGTAGATGTTGATGAATTACAAGATATTGCTATTGATAATGAGATCTACAGCATACCTACTCTTTTTTATTTTAATAATGGTGTATTGATTAGTAGACAGGCTTTACCAAGTCCTCATGTTATCAGAGAAACTTTAAATGGTATCTTGGATGATTTTTCAACTTCAGAAATGACCTTAACTAATGGGAAACAATTTGCAATTGAGTCTATCGGTTCAAATGAAGTTACAACTAAAGGCTTCACCTTAATAGAATCACCTGAAGAGTATGAAAAGTTGAGTACCAATGGACTTGTGGTATCTTTTTTCACTGCTAAGTGGTGTTCCTATTGCCATGCATTAGAGCCTCATCTATTAAAAATCGAAAAAGAGTATGGAGATAATTTCAATTTCCTTAAGGTAGATTTTGACAAATTACCAAGTGTTATTGAAGATAACGAGATTACTGGAATACCTACTTTAATATATCTTAATGATGGGGAGGTAATTACAAGACAAGGTGGGCCAAATCCTCATTTGATCAGAGAAACATTGGACAAGGTTTTAAAAGGAGAACTTCTTATTGAAGAGAATATGATTAACGCTAACACTGAAAAAGTTACATTTCCTATTGTTCCTAATTCTAACATGGTCAGTACTAAATCAAAGAGCTTAAGACCTTCAAACGAAGTTACAGCTAAAAACATCACTATAGTAAAATCATCTGAAGATTATGAAAGGCTTAGTACCGATGGACTTGTGGTTTCATTCTTTACTGCTGAGTGGTGTCCATATTGCCGTGCATTAGAGCCTCATCTATCAAAAATAGAACAAGAGTATGGAAATGATTTCAATTTCATTAAGGTAGATATTGACCAATTACAAAGTGTTGCAGCTGCTAATGAGATTACTCATATACCTACTTTATTTTACCTTAATGATGGGGAGATAATTTCAAAACAAGTTGGACCAAATCCTCATTTGATTAGAGAAACATTGGATAAAATTTTAAAAGGTGAACCTCTTATTAAAAGAAATATGACTAACGTTAACACTGAAAAAATTACATTTTCTGTTGTTCCTAATTTTAACATGATCTCTACTAATTCAAACAGTTTAAACCCAGTTTCTAGAGGTAGAATTTCTAAGAGAGTACGAAGTGCTTTAATTTCTTCCTTCTTTTTATGTTACCTTTTATTTAAATTATCCCTTGTTTTTAATACCAATGAAGCTTAGCTATGATATTTTACCACTATATAATATAATATGATATACGATTTTTTGTGTATTTTTACATCTCTCAAACTATTAATTCATACTATGTAAGCAAAAACGCAATAAAACTATTCAGGTTGATAAACAATAATCCTTCCAGTTTAATTATACTTTCAAAATATTGTGTAATAAAGGGTACATCAAAACTCACTTCGTTTGGCCATTCAAAGCCTGTTTAAATTGTTCTAAAGTATGTTCCCATGACTTTTCCAGATTTTCATCTTTCCACCAATCACCACGTTTCTTACATTTTTCAATGATGGGTTCACAATTTTCATTAACTAAATTTCCACCTGTTGCAAATTCTTTGCTTGAAGCAGATATGTAAAAGAATTTCTCTCCACTACTTTCACCAGTAGTTGCCAAAATTTTAAATACGCCAGATACTGGATATCTTAAATACCATGGATATTGACGTAAAATACCAGTTTTTACTAAGCCTGGAAATGCATGAACAAATGATACCTTTGGATATTTTTTAGAAAAGTTCTATTTCTAGAGTTAATAAATGCTTATCAAAAATATATATGAAAATACTTACCAAAACTGCACTAGAATTTAATGTAACAGTGTGTTTTCCACAGTTGGATAAAGTAAAATCTAGTAGTAGTTGTTAGTGAGCTTGCTCAATAACATGATCATAGTTTAAGGACACTTACTTTTTTTTAATCCGATATCTTCTGGGTGGATGAATCCCTCTTCACCAGCCTTTAGAACGGAAACTACCCTCGACAATTCACCAGCATCGGCTGCTTTCTCCACTAAAGGTGTTAACTCATCAGCAATCTTCCAACGAGAATAATAATTAACTGCCATTTTTTTATCGATTCCTTCAGAACTTTCATTCCTAGAATCCATTGCTATATATCCAGCAGATAGAAATAAAACATTAATTTTATCCTCTTGATCCAAGACAGTTTGGTTTAGTTTATCCGCTTCAGAAATCAATGTTAGGTCATGACTATAAAAATAATATTTGGAATCTGCATCACTATTTAACTGTCTTAGATTCTCAAGTACCTTTGCTCCAGCTTCTTTGTTCCTTCCAATAATATAAATAGTAGGAGATTTAGTATATTTGGCGAATGTGTAAGCGGTGTGTTCACCAATTCCGCAGGTGCCACCAACAAAAACAGCAACTAGATTCTTCAACTGAGGACCTACCTTTGAATTTTGTTCCATAATACTAGATAATGATGGCATCTTATAAGTATTGGAAATTGTTATAGTTATTTTAGGGGAATAAGGAGGTTTTTTTATAAAAATAATTGATGGAATTTTATAAACTATCAATGTACATGAACAGTAAGGATATAAGGTCCTTATATATGGATCACATATCACACAAAAAATAAGATGTAAATATTCATTAATATTTTATATTACTAATATAGTAATATCCAATACATTTGTTTATGGACCGTGGCAAAATTGATACAACAAATTATCCGATATGATTTTCAATAACTTGGTAACTATCCAACCTAATAATCTATCGTTAACTAAAAAGCAATTATACTTCGCCAAATTTTTTGATTGACCTCCAGAAGGAACCAATGGAAATAATGTGATGAGCTTATGACCAAAGGCGACCAATATGACAACTAAAAAGTCATCATTTTAACAAGTATTACGTAAACTTTATTTCAATTAAATTTATTATCACATAATCTTTTATTTTTGTAATTTATTATCATGTAATCTTTTAATTGATTCGCAGGCTATTGAGAAATATACCCAATATTACTAATATTTAATGAATATTATTGGTCTTGGGTTAAATAGCTAGATGATAAAAATGCTTGTATTATATGGGGTGAGCACTTTCTTTCTCTAAGCTTAGGAAGATAGTTAATACACCTCGAAGAATCGCTTAAAATTTAATTTCCTTCTATTCAAGCACCACTCACCACCATGCCAAAATAAACATAATTCAAAGCGGGAAAATGATAACTGACGTTTGAGATTACAACTCCATTGTTTAAGAACATCTACAAAACAATAGAAACAGTTTCCAATTTTCTGAAAGTGAGATCGATTATGATTCTATAGACAAATTATTGAAGTTATTAGACTTTATTTGAAATCCACAATCTATACTTGATTGAGAAAATGCATATGAAAAGTCTGAACTAAAGCTCGATTGAGGTAGATCTCAATGGCAGGAAATTCTGAACATATAGCTATAGTAGTGAAGTAAGGTTACCAGTATCAAATTTGAAGTAATCTTAGTAGCATGACTCTGCTGTTAGAGACTTGATGCTTCTTAATGTCCCAAATTTGATAATTAAGTAAGGTTTGGTGTTTTGTAAAAAGAGAGTTAAACTTACTTAGCATTGTTATATTATACACCGAAGGCATTAAAGAGATCACTTAGCAAGTGAGGGGAAATAAAGCGAAACTCTAACGTAACTGAAACATCTCATAAAAGTTTTATCAATCATCACTATAATAGGGATAGGAAACTCCGTGGCTATACCTAAAATTACTCCATATAATTGTATGCACTATTCTATTTACAACCGAAATTGATCTTGCATATGCATATGCATATGAGTGGATATTGCCTAATATGGATTTAAATATAGATTTTGTTTTAAGATATATCAAAGAGCCATATAAATCGATAAAGTTAACTTAATAGCAAACGTAAAACATTATCTTGGACTTCGGGATTATTGTATTTAGTAACATAAAATCGGAATTAGACTTTTAATTATATCTGGCATGTTAGATATGTATTTCAAGATTGTAACAATCGGGAATAAAATTTTTCTAGGGTATACCTATATTCCCACCGTTTAAGAAGAGTTACAATTCATTTTATTAAACTGTCTTACCCGATCGGTATAATAATTAAGTTATGGTATTACCAGGTTATTATTGTTTCAAATTTAAAAGATATTACTTCTTCCGAAAATTGAAGCACAAAGATAGATCTTTGACTAGCTACAAGTTCAATACTACTTTCTCACATATTCAAAAAAATATAAATAAGAAGGATTTCGCATCAATATTTTTTTTTTTCATCGTTCAAACACTCTCTTTTGATTACTCAAAACTACTATTATAAAAATGGCTTTCAAAAACAACAAATCCGACGCTTCAAAGCAAGAAGAAAAGAAAGAAAACTTTTTATGTAAGTATCATATACACTAGAAGTCATTTATTGATATGATTTATAACTAACAATTATTGCTATAGTCGATGGAAATGTCATTCCTGCCACCTGTGTCATCGCTTGATTGCATGAAACCCATCAATATTCATATCTTTTAATTATATAAATGACAAAATCACCAAGAGTTAATATCACCATTTTCCTTGTATCCTTTCTATTTGTTTCTGCTTAACTCTGTCTTTCTTTATTTAATAACAGCTTGATATAATAACACAATAATAATAATATTTAACTTTTAATGCCTTACACTTAAGCTTTCTTACTCGCTGTACCAATAAATCATTCACTGATTGTAAACGAATGTAACTCTTCACAATATAATTTTGTTTTTATTAGTTTTACCTTTTTTTTTCACCACCAAGTTCGAAATGCTTACCTCCTAAATAAATTTGAGCCTTAGATTTGCGCTTGGTGCTATCAAGAACTTAAAATAATCTTCTTTTAGTTTCAGCTTTCTTGTGGAAGACTAGGTTTGTTTGGCCATCATAAACGTCTGCTTACAGCTATATATCCATACAATATCCTGATATCTTAGATGGGCCAGGAGTTAATATTTCACTTTTACAACAAGAGAAATTGGTACGAGCAACGAACTCATTTAATTATATTTTCGGATGTATCATAGCCTTCAATTGATCCGTTTCACATCAGCTTTTCTTTTACTATTGATTTCAAGTTGGTAAATATAAATAAATATAAATAAATATAAATAAATATAAATAAATATAAATAAATATAAATATATTACTATTTAGCTTTATTATAGTAACATTTATCTATTTAATGAATTAAGACTTTGATGAATGAATGCAATGTTAATGTTGTTTAAATGTTACTATATAGTACCAATTTACATTATTAATTAAAAATCAAAATCACGTGTGTGTAGAGAGGATATAAAATCCAGTGATTTTTACTATTCTTCTTTAAGAATTTTGATACCATGAACTTACATACCAGAAATATATAAATATGGAGCACAAGTGAAATCTGAAGAACTTTGATATTAATCTTAATTGCTTTAATTAATTGTTTAGTTGTTGTCAAAACTTTGTTATTAGGAAATGAAGCCCGATTAACCAAATGATGAACTTTTTGGCTCTTCTTAGAGCTTTATGATATACGACCTTCCTAAAGTCATTTTAATTGAGTTACTTTTTTATTTTCAACCCATCACTTGAGATATGTGATGATATATTTGCGTTATGATGAAATATATCAAGTCTTATTAAATTCAGGTTATATTCATTAAATTATTTAAATTTCTGACGGTTAATATTTGAATGGATTATTTTTTACTAAATTTAAAGGTATAACATTCATTTAATTATACTGAAAATAGCAAAAATTATAAAGTTTACAAAGCTCTTCTCACGAAGTTATAAGTATATAATTTATTAGTTATTAATTCTATATAATTTCTTTCTTGTTATCATGATCATTTTTATTTTTGTTATCTTTATTTCGTGTAGAGCTTTTAATTAAAAAATCGTAATTTACTTGGTAATATAAAATCGATACTCTTGGACAGTCAACAAGAGGTCGCGACTTTTTGGCGTCTGATTCCAAAACGATTTTATTTTTTATAATATATGGTGCGGCTCACCGAAATTGCCACATAAAATTTTTCACCTGCAGCTATTTTTTCAACCCTAGTGAAGTTGTCGACCAACAACACTGAATGTGACTTTAAAGACGTAAATCGATAGATAAATGGCCAAATAAAATTAATATGTTCTTACTCTACGTTGTGAAGTTCATTAGCCTTCCAATATAGGTCATTTTCACTCCCGCTTTGCATACACATAGTAAAATATGTAGTATGTATGTATATGCATTAAAAAATCATGCAATAATAGCAATGATTACCCGGATATATTGATACATGGTAGTTAATACAGTAGGTGTTATTATGTGCATATCTATAACAAGAAATCAGCATATGTGCAGTTACTAATAAGGGAATTACCAGATTGTTGATCCGTCCCCCCCCCTATGTATGCAGTGACAATTTCGGTGAGCCGCCGACACTTGATTATAAGCAAGGCCGATAATTAGTAATCAGAATGGCCGCAATTAGGTGAATTAACTGTATATTAAATAGGGGTTAACCTATGGACCGCTGCTACAACCACCTAGATTCACGCAAAGAGCTTAATCCACTTATGAAAGTGAATGGGACATCGTATATAGCTAATGAAGGTATAAGGGGATTGACAAGATTGCACCTGATCTTGAATTGAAACCACTGAAGTAAAAATGGTAATTAATATTAATATTGATGTGTAGAACATGTACCACCATCTAATAATCCTAATATTCGTGCCCTTCTATATATATAACTTACACAAAATCTTCTTTTTGAACTCGATGTCGTTGGAACTCTGATGGTGGCTGACGGTATTAAAGAAACTACTCCTAAATCTACTGACATGTAAAGAATGATAAAACTTGATTCAGATGAATCAGTCAGGTTTTTTTTACTAAAGTAGCTTGGTGAATAAAGTGATGATGAAGATCATGATGGTGAAGATTATGATTGGTAATTAATGTATTGTGTTACTTTTTAGCAAATACTAAAGTATTTTTAATATAATTATTATCATATATATATGCCTATTAAACCACAAAAGTATAATAAAAATTGAACCGTAATTAATTAAACTTCAAATATTCTGTTAATTCAGCTTTGATAGCATTACCCATAGCTTGTGGTGTAATGAAAATAGTTTGAGCATTTTCTTCTTGACGAAGACTTTCAATCATCAATTTCATGCCTAATTCTCTATTAACGGAATCCATAAAAACATCAAGTTCGTCTAAACCACGAATTCTTGACATCATTGGCTTCCAAATAGCTAATAACAAACAAACATATCTGAGTTGTACCTTTTGTTGAACTACTAATGAATATTCCAATGAATGAAAAATCATTTAAGTCTGGATATTTCACTAGGGACTTTTAAAAGTTGTATGCGTTGATCAGCAACATCACTATTTGCAATATTTGTATCAACTTGAACAGAGTTATAATCGGCAGAAGAACAGCAATGTTTTGTTTTTGAGTATGAGTCAGATATTCATAATTATATCAACTTTGTTAAATATAATACAGAAGCTCTTAGATTATTAAAAGAATATCTTGATTATGATGAAGTATCACTAATATCTAATTCCTCTAATAGAAATGTTAACGTTCTTCAAATTGTAAGATCAATGATTTTAAATAGTTTATCAAAAGATGATTCAATAATTATTGAAAAGTTAGAAATATTTAATGAAGTTTTTGATTTAAGTTTATTAGAAGAAGGATTTAAAGCTAGTTTTGAAACTTCACTTCAAATTTATAAATATCTTTTATCAAAAAAATTAAAAATTATATGAATAAAATTGAATTAATTAAATTTTTTAATGATGTTGATTCTAAATTTTTATTATTAAAAATAATGAGAGAAGAAGTTTCTGATAAGATTAAAATTAATTTTTTGGGATCAATTTGGATTGAAGATGATCATGACTTGATACTTGTTGAAATATCATATTTAAAATATTGTGGAAATATAACTGGTTATAATCCAAAATATAAGGTTTCCGTGAAATAATTGGGATTAAAATTACTGGTTCATCAATATTTGATTTAAATAAAAATAATAATAAATTAAATAATAAAAGAAGGGATTTAATTACAAAAAGAAATAGTGAAGATAAATCAAGCCTTTATCAAAAACTTAAGAAATGTTTTTTGGGCAATTAACATTAGAAATAGGAGAAAATGGGAACCGAATAAGTGAAATTGAAAATGATGTCAAGAGAACCACACGGCTTTTAGCCTTGTTGACAATCATTTTATTTTCGGTATTTATTCTATTCATATCAGTTAACTTTTAATATACATTTTTTAGTATTTATCAATACTTACGTAAAAATTACTTACTGTAAAGCTTCCATATTATATTACCAAAGTTTATATAACACAATGACCGATATCAAAGATTCAAAACAACAAATCACAAATCACAAATATACACCCTCAAATACAACTCAAGCTCGAGATTGAGGAAGTCAACCTTGAGTTGCGACAAATATTCGAATGCCTAATTTGATAGAAAATCATTTTATACAACTCCAAAGATATTACAGTTCAAGAAGAAACTGGGACAGTTAAAAAGAAAAGTTTCACTGATGCAAAAATCAACTACAACAACCACTAGAAGAACAACAACGTCAATGACGGCAATTTTTTTGGTTCGATGCGTTCGATCAAACGAAATTTTGGGAGCCGAGCAAGTTCGGGATATATATTTAGCTAAAACTTTTTAATTGAACAATCTTATTGATTAATTAATTAACGTTGTAGTAAAATTATAGTCTACTATACAGTGATTTCACTTAATTGCGGCTAAGTTTGGCATCTGGAGTTGTTCCATATTGTTGGATATTGTCACTCTTGGGGAGTCAACCAGAGGTTGGCGACACTTCAACGGAAAAAAAAAGGAAGAAAAGAGAAGAAGTGGACTAATTGAAAGTTATTATCTTATTATTTCGAGAAAAGAGAGTCCTATTTGGATTTTCTATTCATTGTATTGTTTTTATTCTACACACGTTAACGTTGTTAATATACCTGTTTTTGTTGTTGATATTTATTGCACAAATAATCACTTCGATCTAAATGCAACACTAATCTCTTTTCCACTCAGATGTTTTAAAGTCAATCCTTCCAAAAATATAGAGAAAGCATCACGAACTACTGATTCTATCAAAAAGTTTTTCATTCCTTGTTTGAATTATTTTGTTGAAAAGTTTATAGCTAGTTGTGATATTTGTCAGAAATTCTCTATTGTCTCATTAAAATCCAGATCATTAAATTCTTCCGTTCCTAAAAGTATTTTTGAGACAATAATAGTTGGCACGGTCAGTTTACCAAGGGATAAAGATGGTTATAGATATCTTTCTTTATTCCGTGATGCTTTCTCTCTATTTGTAGAAGGATGGACTTTAAAACATCTGAAAAGAGATTAATGTTGCATTTAGATCGAAGGGATTATTTGTGCAATAAATATCAACAACAAAAACAGGTATATTAACAACGTTAACGTGTAGAATAAAAACAATACAGTGAATAGAAAATCTAAATATGACTCTCTTTTCTCGAAACAATAAGATAATAACTTTCACTTAGTCCGCTTCCTCTCTTTTCTTGCTTCCTTTTCCCCCGAAGAATCTCTTCTTTTCAAAAAAAACCCTTCTCTTTCCTCTTATATATAATTTTTAATTGATATTCCTTAAATCAAAACAACAAAAACCCGAAATCTTCCGATTATTTAAGAAAAATAAAAATATAAAAAAATCTAAATAATGTCAGTACAACGGCAACAGCAACCTCAACTAGAACCTCGACGCCAACGAGAACAGCAACAACAAGAACAACGACAACGACTACAACTACAACTACAGTTACAACTAGTTAATAAAATATAATATTGCTTGGTAGTCTTTTTTTTTATAATTATAAAAAATACAAGTTAGTGAGTGTTAGATGTTGACCCCATATAACTAACTTTGTAAATACGGTTATAGCTAAGCAGGTGCCGGTGTTATAGCTGATTTGGACATATGGAAGTTAATCCATTGAAAATTACCACCTTTGATGTTTTTGAAGGACCTGTGCTGATCATCTTTTCTGGGCATGAAGGTGGTCGAAAATTTGATTCGAAGCGGCCGAAATTTGGTCGGATGACTGGCGGAATACTATTGTATAATAAGACCGAAGTATTGATTTAAAATGTGGCGAATATATTGGACGAATATATAGGTCCACAAATGGTCGATATTAACGCAAAACACCCTACCAGATTCAAATCTAGTCATCTCATATCTGATCATCTGAACAAAATGTTCACTTTTGATTAAAACTAAAATGGACAATTTGCGACAAGCTTAATTATAAGCTAGATCCTGTAATTATCTTAATAGCAATGCCCATTTCACAGAAATAATAACATCCAAAGTTTTGACATTTTTACCTGGATGAAAATATAAAACTTCCGGAGTAGGTCTAAATGTAAAACATTTAAATTTTGAATAAAAAAGCATATTCTTATAATGATAAAATGAGAAGTGAGACATGAGAAATGATTGAGAAATGCAAGTAAAAATACATAAAAGCAAAAACAATTAGCAAATTTATGAATATTGATGAATAAGTTAAAGGAAAATAGAAGTTTATTCTATGAAAGGAATTCCATCAACTTCTAAATCTTTATCATCTAAAACAAGTTCAAATTCATAATTATCTGTATGCATGGTATCTGTTTCATTTTTTTGGATAAATGATGTTTCTTCTTTAATCCCATCAAGAATATTCATTTTATATCGTTTAACTTGTTCTGGATTCTGAAAACCAGTTGCAGTCTTCCGTTTGTATGAATATCTTTGTTCGAATGTGGATATTGTCTATAAAGATTAATGTTAGAAATAACTAAAATTCAATTCAACAACTATAAGGAACACATACTACATCATCTTCCTTCACAACATTAGTGTTTGAATAATGTTGTTCAAAAAGACTATCACCAAGAATACTTCCAAACATTCTTAAAGTTCTCTTTAAACCATCAGTAGTTGCTTCTTTTTTGCATTTCTCATAAGCCAAAGCTTTACAATCCATTTCAGCCTGACCATAGCCTATATCTTCATGAAAAGTTCCATCCTTTAAAGTAATCCGTATTATTGCTGATGATCGCATTTTAAACCTTCCATTTGGATTATTTTCAAATGAATCCACTTTGAAATCTTTTATTTCCGAACTCCATCCGTCAAATCCAAAAACTTGATTTGCAACATTAATGGCCTCCCATCCTGGTAGAGAAACAACTGTTCGCGTCTGTTTTACTCCATTTATGACTGATTGATACTCAGGACCTAATTTCTCTTGGAGTCGTGATTCAAGATACGCAACATGTTTCGCACCCCAAACAGAAGATGGTCCTTCCATTCCAACACTGAATAACATTATATCGATATTCGTGGTAATTGTTTGATTTTGTTGTACGGACACCCCTACACCCCTGGTGGTTATTATGTGTCCTCCTTCCTCCCTCATCATACCATCAGATATTTATAGATTAGCACAAAATGTCGCTTTTTTCTGGATTTTTGGCTCAGGCACAGCCAAGGCCGCAATCTGCGTATGATACGATAACAAAGTTATGCGATCGGTTGATTCATTCAAACCTTCTAGAAGATAGAAGAGGTGCTATTCTTGGGCTTAAAGGTTTTAGCAGAGAATATCGTGAAACAGTTGTAGCCAGTGGATTTAAAGGGATTTTAACAACATTAAAGAGAGATATATTGGATCAGGATACAACAAGGGCATGCTTAGAAGCATTATTAATATTATTTTTAAAAGGTGAAGAGAATGAAAGTCGAAATTCATTATGGTTAGCACAACAAACCCGGAGTCAAAATGGGAAATATCCTTCTCCTATTTTACTAGAAGGTACTCCTATAGATCATATTTCTTTATGGTTAGCTGATGAGTTAACACAAAACGAAGAGAATATTACTTTATTATTGCAAATTTTAGAAAATAATGATTTTTTCATTCGTTTATACTGCTTACAATTATTAGGTGCTGTTACTTCTATAAGACCTGCTAGGACAAAGGAATGTATTTTAATGCAACCTTTAGGTATTTCTTCATTGGTTGCAGTATTAGATGATAACAGAGATGCCATTCGAAATGAAGCGATCCTTCTTGTAATGAATGTAGTCAATGATCATTATAATATTCAAAAATTAGTTGCATTTGAAAATACATTTGATAAAGTTTTCAGTATAATTGATGATGAAGGAGGTATTGAAGGAGGAATAGTTGTACAGGATTGTTTATGTTTAATGTCAAGTTTATTGAAATATAATGTTTCAAATCAAAAGTTATTTCTTGAAACAAATTGTGCTCCAAAGTTAGCAAGATTATTAGAAACTAATCAGAATCCTCCAATTAGATGGGATGAACAACGTGAACAAAATGTATCTTTAACTTTAGATATTTGCAGAGAATTTGTAACTGAAGGAAATGATGCTACAGAAACAAGTCAATTTTCACTAACTAATTCTGGTGTTTTAATGAATGTTCTTAGATTGGTGTTTGCTCCTGGTGATGTTCCTATTTCTATTAGAACATCTGGATTATTAGTGACTGGTGATTTAATAAGAGGAAATTCTGAACTTCAATTCCAGTTTTCTGGAATAGATGTTCCTTTTATTGACCTTTCATTACCTATACAGTTACAAAATGTAAGGATATTACCTGTGACAATTGCATTACTTCATTGGACACTTTCAAGTAATTCTGTTCATTTATTTGATCTTAGAGTTGGAAGTTCAATGTGTTTAGCTGCATATTTTGATAATAATGATGAAGCTAAGCGAGCCTTTCTTATGGATCAAATCAGTGCTTTTCACAAGTTGGAAGGAACTGCGGCTGAACCCATAAGAGAGATTACACCAGAAACAAGTTCATCTAAACATAGTGAAGATTCTGATAGCCCAGTTAAAGTATCACCAGCACTTTCTTCAACTGGAGTTTCGTCAACTGACGTTGATTATGAAGAGTCAAGGAGGCTAGCTGAAATTAATGATGAATCACAGGATACCGTAAAAGTTTCTACTCCAGTACAAGAACCAGCTTCAGCCCCGGCACAAGTAGCCCCACAACAATCACGACTATCCTCCCCTTCATCTTCGATAGAAATTGATTTCAATGAAGAAGTTAACATATTTGCATCACTTCTTCTTTATGATTCCAATGTATCTTTGAATCCTTATAAAGTCTGGTTTTCTGCTGTTTTACTTATGTATATATTCCAAGGCTCCAATGAAATGAAAGATATTTCCAGAAAAATCATCGTTGGTAATGAAACTGAAGGAGAAGAAGCAATCTCTTCAATTCAAGCAATGTCTGGTCTTTTATTAACAACTTTAAATAATTCTGATCCAAGAATTTCAATTGCTTATTTAATGGTTTTAATAGATTGGCTATATGAAGATCTTGCAGCAGTTAATGATTTCCTTAGTGAATCATCAACAATTAATACATTGGTTGGTTATATTACTCAAACAATTAATCAAAATCAAATAGTTCAAGGAATGTCTGCATTATTACTAGGTATTGTTTATGATTTTAGTAGTAAAGATTCAACTATAAAAAGATCTGATTTACATTCATTACTTTTAAAAACTTTAGGTAAAGATCAATATGTTTTAAAATTACAACAATTTAAAAATAGTGAAGTTTTTAAATATTTTGATGAACAAAATATTTTTATTGCTGATAAAGATGAAACTGGTTTACCTGAAGTATTTTTTGATCCAATTTTTGTTCATTTAATTAAAGAGAATTTTAAAAGAATTTCAAAATCTTTAGACAGAGATCCAAATGCTGATACATTTGCTAGAATTTCTTTAGAAATGTATGAAGATTTACAACAACAATTTAATGAATTATCTGAAACTTATGAATCTTTAATACATGAATCGAATTCTTTTAAAGAATCATTTTATCAACAGTTTAATGAACAATCATCACAATTAGAAACAACTAAAGCCCAATTTGAAACAACAAAGCAAGAATTAATAAAATTACAAGCTAGTTATAAACAAGTGTCTACAAATATCGAATCAACAAGTCGTGAATTAGGAAATATCACTGAAGCTAAAGTAAAATTAGAAGCTTCCACAAATAGATATTTTCAAGAACTTCAAGAATCAAGAAGAATTATTGATGAGTATAAATCTAAAGAAAAACAATTAATAAATCAACTATCTTCATTAACTCAATTAAAAGAAAAAGCAGAAGCAGGTGTTAATAAACTAGGTAGAGAATTATATCTTTTAACAAAAGAAACTGATGAAAAGACAAAAAAAATATCAAACCTTGAAAGAGATTTAAAAAATGCTTCAAATGATTATGAAAAAACAATTTCTTCAATTAAAAATTTATTAAATCGGAGTAAAAATGATTTAAAATTATCAAATGATAAATTAAAAGAAATTAATGGGAAATTTGAATCATCTGAACAATTAAATTTAAAACTGAATAAAGAATTAAAAGAAATTGAAGATCAAAGAGATCATTCTGAACAATTAGTTGCAACATTTTATGAAAAATTACAAAAATCTGCTAAGCAATCTGAAGATTTAAAATCAAAATTAAAAATTTTAGAAATTGAAAAAGAAGAACTTATTGAATCAAATAAAAAATCTAATATATTAATTGAATCATTAAAACAACAATTGGAATCTACATCAGTCGAATTTGAAAAAATAGAAAGTGAACTTCGATTACAAATTACAAATATTGAATCTAAAAACCAATCACTTGAAGAGCACATAACTAAATTAACAAGTGAAAACTCATCCGAAAAAGAAAAAGTTGATAAACTAACACAAATTAATCAAAATACAAAAAATGATTTAAAATCTACAAAATTAAAACTTGAAGAAGTTAATAATAAAGTAGAAACCTTAGAAACTTTAGAAAAAGAATTAAAATCTCAAATAATCAAATTAGAAAATTCAAATAAAGCAAAAGAAGAAAAAGTTAAAAATAAAGTTGGATTATTAAAAGAAAAAATTGAAAGAATATCTGAATTAGAAAATTTAGAAGTTGAATATCAAAATTATAAAGAATCTTCTAAAAATTCTCAGAAGAAATTAAATCAAACTATTCTTGAACAAAAAAATTCGATTTTACAAACAACAAGTGAAAAAGAGGAATTGGCTAAAAATCATGAGAAAGAATTAAAATCTATAAAATCTGAACTTGTTAATTTAAAGAAAGAAAAGAACAAACTTGAAACCGATTTAACTCAGATAACAGAAGAAAAAGAAAAATTATTAAAATCCCTTGAAGAAACAAAGGATAAGTTATCATCAGCATCTACTAAATTATCAGAGAATGTTGGAATTTTAGTAAAGACAAAAAAGGAACTTAAAGGAGTCAATGAAAAATTATCGAATGCTGAGGAGGATGTCATATCCTTAAAATCACAAATAGAAAAACAACGCCATTCATTAGAAGAAGAACGTGCAATGTTAACGGTAGATGCATCATCAGCTATACAAGAATATTCCAAAAAAATTAATGAAGCTAATGAAGAGAATGCTAGAAGTGAAATGGAACTCAAGCGCTCATTATCTCTTATTAACTCGCTTGAAAAATCAAGCGATGAGAAAGCTAAAGAACTTGATAAACTGAAAGAGAGCATCGAAACCCTTAAGCAAGAACATGCTACTGAGTTGGAAAATATCAAGAAAGAGAAAACGACATTAGATACGGATTTGAAAGACAAGTTAAAATATATCGATCAACTGAAATCGGATATCGAAACATCTAAAACTGAATTAGGAAATGCACAAACAGTAACTGAGAAGTTAAATACTGTTTTGACTGAATCCAAAAAGAAAGTCAATAAGTTAGAGCTCGAATTTAAAGAACAATCAAAAGAATATGAAGTACTGAAAAAAGCTAAGGAGGATGTCCATGAAAAACTTGCTGTTTTAGAGAAAGAAAAGAATACTTTGAATGACAATCTTTCAGAAGCTACAAAAAGAGAAACGTCGTTAAAAGAAAGTTTAGACAAGACAAAAGTATGTCATGAGGAAGAATTATCAGAAATAAAACAAGAAAAAACCTCTCTTGAATTTACGAAAAATGTAGAAATTTCAGTTCTAAAGAGTGATAAAAAGTCTCTACAAGATTCCTTAGAAAAAATAAAGGAAGGTTATGAACAGCAACTTGATCAGCTTAAGAAAGAATTGGAACAGTCACGTATAGAAGCTAAAAATAATAGTGACATGGTTCCAAGATCAGAGTTAGAAGATTTAATGTTGTTAATGCAAGATTTGGATGAATCCAAAGATAAGTATAAGGATAGAGTTAAGGAACTTGATCCAGACTTTGTAAGTGATGATGAAAGTGATGATGAAGATGATGATTAGTTTTAATATAATTAGTTAATCAATATTTAAAGCAAATATTGTATAGTTTCATTTGCATGTATTGTGTAGCAAATACTAAAGTTCTTTTCATTATAATTATCATATGCACTATATCCCCATTAAAATACAAAGGTAAATTGAACCCTAATTAAATAAATCTCAAATATCTAAGTCCTGTTATCAGAATTTACATGGCGTCTTGGATCTTGAACTCTAATGATCTTTACATCTACTCCAGCTTTGATAGCATTACCCATAGCTTGTGGTGTAATGAAAATAGTTTGAGCATTTGCTTCTTGACGGAGACTTTCAATCATCAATTTCATGCCTAATTCTCTATTAACGGAATCCATAAAAACATCAAATTCATCTAAACCACGAATTCTTGACATCATTGGCTTCCAAATAGCTAATAACAAACATATCTGAGCAAATGATTTTTCACCACCTGATAGTGAATTTGTTTTTCTAGCAGATGAATTAGCATCACTCCCCGTATGAACGACTAGTCTCAATCTTCTAGCAACATTATCAAAATCGAGTCTTCCTTCGAACCCTCTTTGCGCTAAAGAAGCACTAAATTCAACACTTGCTCTGGAAATTGTCTCATTTCGACTCTCTTGAAATGCTCTTTCCCTCAATTCTAAATCTTCGCTTAATAGTTTTTCATTCTCTTTTAATTGTTTTAACATGAGTTCTGCTTGTTTGTATTTTGTTTCGGCTTCATTATATTCCTCAACAATTCGCTCGTGTGATGCATCGAGAAGTAACTCTGCATTTCTTAGTTGCCTTTCAACAGCATCCAATTTATCACTTATATCCCTACTTGTCTCATTTGGAAGCAATTCAACCGAAGTTCTTTCAACCTTAGAAACAGCAGCTACTTTTGCCTTCTGAAGCTTTTGTTCTTGTATTTGTTCCTTTTCTCTACCATCTTTGAGAGCATCCTCATATTGACCTACAGCTTTAACTTTAGAAGCTTTTTCTTTCTCTTTATAGATTTTCTCCACTGATTTATCTTCTAAAATCTTCTTTGAATTATTATAATCTTCTTTATATTCTTCTTCTTGAATTTCTACCTCCACTAAACGTTTTTGTAGATCTTCTAAATTTTCAATTTCTTCTGGTATCTTATCATCTTTAAGCTCTCTAAGTTGGCTTTGTTTTATTTCTAATTGTGTTGATTTGTTATCAATTTGTGCTTTAATTGATAATAATCTTCCATCATCTACATCTGCAATTTTAGCTTGAAGATCATCAATTTCTTGTGAAATACTTTGACGACGTGCTTTTGTCTTTGTTAATTCAGTTTTCAATGGCCCTTGAGCCTGAGAACTTCTTTGACTTGATAATCGTCTGTGCTCCAATTCTAATTGTCTAATATCTGCTTTTTCATCTTCAATAAATTTTTCAATATTTTTAATAGTTTCAACTTTTGAATTAGAAGAAGAAGAAATTTTTGGTAAATTTTGTGGATTTCCATTAATTGGTGTAGAACTTGAAGAACCATTTTTATTCATAATAAAATAACCACTTGAATTATCTGTATCATCCAACGAAATACATCCAACTACTTTAAGAGGATTAGAATGTATTTCAGAATCTCCTTCTTGTCTATTTTTAATTAAAAGAGTTGACTCAATTCTATTAGAATCAATTAAAAATCTTTTAACAAATTCATCACTAATATCCAAAGCATCAAATATAGTTGAATATTTCGAATCGGGTAAACCTTGTGAAAAATCAGTCAATTCTTCTTTTCTCATAACAATCTGATTTCGAAGTCCATATTTCTTAAGAATAGATCTTAACTTCGAATTATCTTGACCATTGGTAACAGTGAAAGAATCTAATGAACGACTAAGTTGTGCATCTAAAACTGTTCTCCATTCCTTAAACTCAGGTTTTATATTAACATATCGACCAACAGGACCTTTTGGTTTAGAAACCCAATGTTGTCTATCAATTTCATTCATAACGGATTGAATGTTTCTACCAAAAGGAGCTAAAGAATCATTTTTACTTTGATTAATATCATCAATTCTTGCTAAATTATCATTTATTGTACGCCTTTTTGATCGGATTTCTTCAGCAATAGATTGCATTTTTTCTTGTAAATCTCTTGAATCCTTAACCATTTCATACATTTGTTTTTCTAATTCACTAATTTCTGTATCTTTCTCTTTTTTTTCTATTTTCAATTTTTCAATTCTATCACTTAAAATGGTAGCACCACCTTCATTTAATTTATTAAGACGATTTTGTTCCTTTTCCGCTTCATAATTTAACCTCTTAATATCTCGTTCATCTCTATTAATACCTTGATTTAGAGTATCAACATTACTTTTAAGTTGTGCAAGAGTTCTTCTCTTTTCACTTAACTTTTCCTTAGCTGGTTCAACTTGCTCATCATGAAAGTTTTTAGCAGTAGTATATTGCTCACTATTAACAGTTGCAAATTTTCCAATTTCAGTTTCTAATGCTTCTATTTCTTCTTGAGTACGGTCAATAGATTCTTTTTGAGATTGTATTTTAGAAGTAATCATAGCACAAGCTTTTGAAGTTTTACTTAATTTTCGTTCATATTCTTCAACATAACTCCAGTATAATTTTCCTTGCAATTTATTATATTCAAAACGTAAATTATCATTTTGTCTTGATAATTCAAATTTTTCTCTTTTTGATTCTCTTTCAGCTCTTAAATGGTTATAAGTATCTTTAAAAGAAGAAATTTCACTTTGACTTTTACGAACATTTTCTAAAGCAAATGAATAATTATTATGAGAATCTTGTAAATGAGAACCACGCATAAAATACTCATATTTCATTTCATCAGTTGTATCAGCTAAAAAAGATCTTGCAGTATCTTGAGACAAGAAAGCCATTGGATTATCAACAACAATACCAAAATGCTCCATCATTTGACGTAGATCTTCTCTCTTTGTTGACACTATCTTTCCCCAGGCATCTTTTAAGGAATACCCTGACGACCCTTCTCTCCTGATTACTCGTTCAACGGTAATAGATTCTCCAAAATCAGAAAGTCGAAAAGCATCATCACCTTGATTGCTAAAACGAATAATAATTTTGGTGGAGCTTTCACCTTCACGAATAAGTGATTTTAATTTTGAGCCTCTATTTGTTACAGATGCTTTTGTACCTAGACAAACAAGAATCGCCGTAAGAACAGCACTCTTCCCACTACCATTGTGACCAATTATAAAGTTGATTCTTGGACCTAATTCAACAACAAACCGTTCATGACACATAAAGTTCTGTAATTCGACCCGTTCAATATATCCAGCACATAATTGTTTCTAAATTAAATGTTAATAAGAATTCCACATTTTGTTCTTTTTTTCATTTTGATCAACATACATTCTCATCTTCTTGTGTCAGACCTACGTGCTGAGTTGATCTTGCTAATTTCGCAGCATACTTATTCTCATACTTCCTAACCAATTTTCGTTGTATTGATTCTGTTTCTTGTGTGTCAAAGAAACTTGGTAATTGAGTTGGTGCGAAAGGAGTTCCAGCCTGGATTATGTTTACGCGTTAGTCCCTTTTAAATTTAAATAAATGCACTTCATCAAGATATTGAACACTCTGAAAGAAGAATCATACCCTTGCTACATTAATATTTCCATTCTGTGTATAATATCCATTTCCGTTATTTATGGTATCCATTTTTCATCTGCTAGGAGATATACAATTAATTATAAAGTGATATGGGATTAAAGGGAAAAAGTACGCGAAAAGACTCCAAAATTAAACGCAACCTCAAAAGATGTTTATGTAAGTGGTCACACGTGATCGTATTCTTAACTATGGAGAGTTTTCGACATATACCAATAAACTTGGAGATAAAATGCTGAGACCTTATGTATCAAAAAGTTTAGCTAAACAAATTCCAAGAGTATTAATACCGAAAAACAGGTTTTCATCTTTTCAGAAATGCTGCTCGAAACTAAATATAAACTCAGCTACGCTATTTCAAGATGTTGGGAATAAATGGTCTAAAAAATGGGACGAAGTGAAAAATAATGGTTCATCAATTTATGAACATAATACTAAACCACCTTCTACAGCAGAATTATCACAAGAAAATGATGAGAGGAAAAAAAAGTTTTATGCCTTATCGATGTTTCCTTATCCATCAGGTATGCTCCATCTAGGACATGTTAGAGTTTACACAATCAGTGATGTATTATCAAGATTCAGAAGAATGCAAGGCTATGATGTTATTAACCCAATGGGATGGGATGCCTTTGGTTTACCTGCTGAAAATGCTGCCATTGAAAGGGGAATTGATCCTAAAATATGGACTGTTTCTAACATTGAAAAAATGAAACAACAAATGAATTTAATGTTTGCTGATTTTGATTGGGAATATGAATTACGAACTTGTTCACCTGATTATTATAAATGGACTCAGAAAATCTTCTTATTATTACATAAAGAAGGTCTTGCTTATAGGAAAGAAGCTGAGATTAATTGGGACCCTATTGATAAAACTGTTTTAGCAAATGAGCAAGTTGATGATCAAGGAAGATCTTGGAGATCTGGTGCTATTGTTGAAAAGAAAATGTTAGAGCAGTGGTTCTTGGGTATAACAAAATTTGCAAAATCTTTAAATGATGATCTTTCAATTTTAAAGCAATGGCCTGATAAAGTGAAAACTATGCAAAGTAATTGGATAGGACAATCTTTTGGTACTGATATTAAATTCCCACTATCAATTGAAAACAATAGAGGTAAAAATTTACAGTTTATAGAAACTTTCACAACCCGCCCTGATACATTATTTGGGGTTCAATATATGGCTTTGGCTTTAGATCATCCAATAGTAAAAGAATTTTCAAAAAATGATGAAGAATTAAAATCTTTTATAAAATCATCTGAAAAATCATCTACTGCAATTGGAAATTTACCTGATTTTTCAAAAGAAGGCTATCAACTTAAAAATATATACATTTCTAATCCTTTAACACCCGATAAATTTGATATTCCTGTATTTGTTGCTCCATATGTTATAGGTGGTTATGGACATGCTGCTGTTATGGGATGTCCCGGACATGATCAAAGAGATTTTGAATTTTGGAGTAATAACATGCCTGGATCCCCAATTATAAAGGTGATTGATCCATTAAATCCAGAAGATGCTACAGAAGCTGATCAACCATATTTTTCAAAGGTGGGGAAACTTGCTTCTAATTGTGGTAAATATGTTGGTTTAACTTGTAAAGAAGGTGGTAAGGCAATAATTGAGGATCTCGAAAAGACTACAGATCTAGCTAAACAAACGGTTCAATATAGAATACGTGATTGGTTAATAAGCAGACAAAGGTATTGGGGTGCTCCAATTCCAATGGTCTATTGTGATGACTGTGGTGTAGTTCCTGTTCCTGATGATCAACTACCTGTTTTATTACCTGAAGATATTCATATGAAGGGCAAAAGTAGTGGTAATCCATTAGCATCATGTGATGAATTTGTAAATACAACATGTCCTGAATGTCATGGTCCTGCTAAAAGAGATACAGATACAATGGATACATTTATGGATAGTTCATGGTATTTTCTTAGGTATACAGATTCAAAAAATAATACAAAACCATTTTCTTATGATTCTGCTTCATCAACTATGCCTGTTGATATTTATATCGGTGGCGTTGAGCATGCAATTTTACATTTATTATATTCAAGATTTATATCAAAATTTCTTGCATCAATTAATTTATGGGATGGTGGTGATTTAAAAGGTGAACCTTTTAAACGTTTAGTAACACAGGGTATGGTTCATGGTAGGACATATTCTGATCCAGATACTGGTAGATTTTTAAAACCTGATGAAATTGAACTTGATTCAATAGATAATATTGTTTATACGAAAACAACCCCTAGAAAGGAAGCAAAAGTTTCATATGAAAAGATGTCAAAATCAAAATATAATGGTGCTGATCCAGAAGAATGTATTACGAAATATGGTCCTGATTCAGTAAGAGCACATATGTTATTCCAAGCTCCAATTAATGATATTTTAAATTGGGATGAAATTAAAATTGTTGGAGTTCAAAGATGGTTTAGACGTTTCTTAACAATTGCAGAAGATTTAACTGATTTTATGGAATCATGTTCATCTGAACAATTAAAATTAATAACTAAAAAACAAATTTTTGAAGAAGATAAAATGAATAAAAATGAATTAAAATTATCAAATGAATTACAATTAAAAATTAAGTCAATAACTAATTCATTTGATAAAACATTATCATTAAATACAGTTATTTCTGATTATATGAAATTAACAAAAACAATTTATGATTTTATTAAAAATAATGGATTAAATTCTTCTTCTTCATTAGTATCAACATCATTGATATATAAAGCATATGTTGATTTAATTTTATTAATTGCACCTGTTGCTCCATCAATTGCAGAAGAAGCTTGGTCTGCTATACTTAAAGCTCAAAATGTTAAATGGAAATCAGTTTTTACACAATCTTGGCCAATTATTGAAAATCCAATACCTTCTAAAAATAAAAAATACAAAGTATTTATTAATGGGAAATTTAAATTTGAAATTTCAATTCCTTCTGATATTCAAAATCAAGATAAAATTATTGAAAAAGTTCTTGAGACTAATGATGGTAAAAAATATATTTCAAAAAATATTTTAAAGTCATTTATTTCAAAATCTGCAATTAGTTTTATTTTAAAATGAAAAAAATGAAAATGAAAATTAAAAGAATTTATAATTAAGTTAAAAGTTTTAAACATTGTATATAGTTTTATTTTAAAATGAAAAAAATGAAAAAGAAAATTAAAAGAATTTATAATTAAATTAAAAGTTTTAAACATTGTATATAGTTTTATTATAGCCAAAAAAAATAAAAATAAAAAAAAAAGTATACATAGAGGCTATTTATTATTATGAAATTATAATTCTATAGTTTTTCTTTTATTACTATTCTCATCTTGTTCTTTAAAATATTTCTCCCTTGCAGAAATTAAACTTCTCATTGAACTATGTAATAATTCCGAAAGTCCAACAAATCCAATATCTTCTAAATGCATCAATAATTTTGTTCTAAATTGATCAAAAGGAATATTAAGTCCACCTTTATCTTTATTTTCATTATAAGATTCTTGAGTAACAGGACCCTTATGACGTAAAGTAACTGATAAATCATCATCTTCCATTTTTCTTAAAAACATTGATGATAATCTTGAAAAAGCAGCAGAATGAAATAAACCAAATAAATTTGAAATTTCTTGTTCACCAGTAATATTAGTATTATCTAATGAATTAATAAATTCAGGTTGTAATGAAAATCCTTTACTTGAGTTATCTTTTGAACTAAAACCCCTGCCTCTCCAAATTAAATTACAAATATCCATAATATAAGAATTATAAAGACTTATAGATTCAGCATATTTTTGTTTTGAGACGCTTTCCATAATGAAAGGCCTTGTTGATACAATTATTCCACAAACTTTAGTAACACCAATTGGAGAACCAGATAACAAAAATCTTGCAACTAAAGCAGGAGGTAATAATAAAATTCTAACACCTATATCATCAAATGATAAAGAAGCAGCATATTCATAAAATGAACTAATTGAAAGTTGTAATTGAATATCATCATTTGATGATTTGAATGAGTGTAATGCTAAAACTGAAATACGTGATGAGAATTTAGTAACACAAATTTTAACATCTTCTTGATCAATCATTGACCATTCATTTCTAAATAAACAAATAATTGTTAGTTTTTAAATAAATAAAAAAAGGAGATATCTTTGACTTACAATTGGGAATCAACTGTTGCTTCAAACCAATTTCTAAGTAAATCTCTAGCCCATCTAAAGAATTTATTTTGCCATGAGACATCCATTATTAAAAACAATTCAGTTAAAGGTCTCAAAGCTCTTTTATTAAAAGCTTTTAAAATGTTAGAAATAAATAATCAAAAATTAAAAATTAAAGAATTAATAATGAAAATGACATACAATTCCAACTTTGAGGAGGTAAAAATGCAATTAATTTCCAAATAACATCTTCAAATAAAATTCCATCCCATTCTTTTAAATAGTCATCAAGAAATACTTCAATTGATAGTAATAAAGTTTTTGAATATTGTGTTAAATATAAAACACGTTGAAGAACATTTTCTTTTTCTTTATCATTTATATCTTTATCAGTTAATTGAAATAAAATCCATGAATTTAAACGTTCCAAAATATCCTCTAAAAATATTATCATTAGTATATTCATATAAAAATCTATTTTGATAAAAAATCTTACCATCATTTGTTAATACTAATAATTTAATTAATAAATCAACTTGCGTAAATGGACCACCTAATTGAGCAGGTAATTCTAATTTTTCAACTTTTTTAATCAATTGTTTTAATGAATAAATTTCACAAACTGGAGTTTTTTCATTATATGGAATCATTTTTGTAAAATAATCATTTGTTTTTCTTTGTTTTAAAGATCTTTCAAAATGATTTGATTTATTAATTGATTCATCATTATAAATATAATTTTTTCTTATATTTTTCATAATATTTAAAAATTCTAATGATGGATATTTAAAAATATTATTTTTTAATTTTGAAATTGAATAAATAATTTTAAAATTTAATTGAATTTCATTAGATTTAAATTCATTATAATATAATAATAATGAAATAATTGATTTATCATTCGGAAATTTTAAAAATAATTCTTTTAAATATTCAATTCTCCATGGTTTTATAAAATTTGGTTTTGTATTTAAAAATAATAAATGAGAAATTTGTTTTCTTAGATATTCATATCCTAAATAATTAAATAAAATTGAATATAAATTAATTAATATTCTTGAATTTTCTAAAAATGGAATAATACAAATTAACCAATTTAATAATTTTATTTGTAAAACTTGAGAAATTCTTTTATTATTATTATTATTATTATTACTTGATTTTTGTTCTCTTTTTGAAGAGATTGATAAATTTGGGGTTCCTAAAGATCCAATAATTTTTATAACAATTCTATCAGGGATTGAGTCACGACAGTATAAACATTTTTCAATTTGGTTAATCTGAGACGTTTGAAGTGTTGAATCAGGATATGTTATAAGATCTATTAATTGATAAAGATCGGTTTTTGAAATTCCATATTTTGGTGTTTCATTTTCAAGAGTCGCGATGAATTTTGCAAGGGATTTTTGGTCAATAGTTTTTGTCCGGGCTTAAAAAGACGCGTTAGATGGGGATAAAAATTCGATAAATAGAATAAATATTTACCTTGATATATGCCAGACACGGCCTTGGATATTAGTTGCTGTTTTTGGACGATGGTGCTTTCTGTAGTGTCGACGGGCATTTAACAATTTATGGTGTTGAGGAAAAAGAAGGTTTACAAACATCAAAAAGTAAAATTAAAAATGTCTATGAAAAATTGAAAATCTATAAAAATACAAAAAGAATTCACAAATAAATACAAAAATTCAAAACACAATTATCAATATATATAAATGACAAGAACGTATTAATTGACTAAATCAGGAGTGATTTTTAAACCTCCTTGTCTATCATAAACAGACCTCGGCCGTACAAAAGGGTCCAATTTACAATAATTAACAGCCAACAGTTTCCCAATCTTCAACTTCTCATCCAACCATTTTTTATTATCTTCAGGAGTATTGGATTCAATCCATTTTAATGTGACTTGTTCGTATTCATTAATATAGTCTTTGCGTTCGTTAAGAAGTTCGTTCTTCGTATCTTCATCTACAGGTAAAACTTCTTCTTTTGTTGGAGGAGTATATTTATATTCAAATGGACTATCACCTCCCATAGATTTAGGGATATCTTCCATTTCAATAAACTGATTCATATCTTCAGCATTATTAGTAAACCTGATTTTAGAAGCAACCACAGGATCTAACCATGACTTGATTATTTTCCAAATTCCTTGGAAAATCCAAGGAGCTTTATGAATTAATAAAACACCAAGGGATTCAGGATAATGGGCTTCAAATATAGCAATCATGAATTTAACTGGAGCATATTCCATATTAGACATGGAAAAGTCAGTCATATCAAAAATAACAGTAGCACTATCAATTGGTTCAATTAAATGTAATCTTGTTAATTCAATTAAATAAACTGTGAATTTTTCCATATCTTCTTGAGATTGATCAGAAGGTTTATGAACTCTTGGATTAACAACAACAAGTGCTCTATTTTCCTTATCTTTACCATGAATATATGCCTTACCTATTTCTAATTGATGAATGAAACCATCTTCACTACCTTTGGCAAAAAATGGTTTTTGTTCTCCTTCAGACATTAATTTTTCTACTCCATATTCTTTTAATCTCCAATGTAATGTTGATGTTATCATTTTAAAAGCATGTTCGGAATTCCACTTTCTAGCTCTAAGAAAACGTAAAAGTAAATTATCAGGAGTATCATGTTTTAACATAGTCCATAAAGCTTCATGATATTCTTCATTACTTTCAATTTCATTAACACTTGCAAGTTTTTCTGGATCTTCAATTTTTTTATCTTTTTTATTATCTTTCTTTGAATTTGATTTATTTCTTTTTAATCGTAATTTTCCAAAATGTTTTTTTTTATTATGTTTTGTACTTGGACTTGATAATGAAATAGAAGTATGTGTTGATTTAACAGAGGTTAATTCGTCTACTTCATGGATATTTGATTCCGTCGCAGTTAAAACGTGGGTCCATAATTGTTTAAGAGAAATCTCCTGTTCTTGAGTCAGCGTGGTTATATGCCCGGGAGCTTCGGCCGAAAAATACATATTATGATATAATTATACTGACCAGAATGAACTGCTAATTATTTATATAAAATGAAAATGAATATGAATATGAAAACGAAAGTGAAAGTGGTGGATTTTCGGAAAGAAGAGAAAAATATTTCCCAGTTTTTCTATATTTTGTGGATTATAAAGCTTACACTAAAAATTATAACAATCTGTGCGGGACTAAACAAATTTAAATGATCACAAATAAATAATTCTTTCACTCTTTTGATATTTAATTCTTCAATAAATCATTCTTTAAATCTAAATAAATCCAAAAGTTCATATTAACTTCATTATAAGTAGATTAGCAATAAAAATACCCATACCATTTGATTTTTTTTCTCTCTGTACGCAAATTTCTTATCCTCATTTTTAAAAAAAAACATCTGAATCTAGATCTTCATAATCTTTTAATATCGATTCTTGTAACTCATTAAATATTTATAATGATTTTATCGGTAATTATAATACTGCAGATTACTTGTTGATTGGTGCCGAAATAATTCAAAGCCGATACATAATCTGTCTACTGTTTGTCATATATTGGTTGACGTTTAAATCTAGCGGATTCAAATCTTGACCATTCAACTTGGGAATTTACCGGGCATTGATGTTGATTGGACATTGACTAAATCTGATATAACCGCAAGTATAAATAGGTTTCTATCTTCTAGTTGGAAAAAGAAATGAAACTTGAATTGTTGTGGATGAAATGTAATGGTCCAATTATCGATATATCATATTCCTCGAATTCTAAAGATGAAAAGTAATGAAATGACCATTAAAGCATATTATGGTTAATATCGATGATTAATTAGTTTATATTAATTAAGTAGCTATAGGGTATAGGATATATAAGATCTTATAACTAAATAGTTGCCATATAAGTAGCAATAAAAACAAGCTTAAAAATGAAAGGGCAATTGAAATTACAATTGCAATTAAAAGTAATAGATAAATATTCTGAAATTTTCCACAAAGATTAATAATATAAAAATGTCCTTCCTTTGAATTCAAATCTCTTTAATAATTAATATTTCTTGTAATTAACTAACTTTTTATGATTAATTATAAAAGTTTATCAGCTTTTTTCCTAACTTGTGTTAATTTTCTTTTACTATTTTCAACATCATCATCTAAACCATCTAATAATTCATTTTGTAATATAATTTCATCATGTATAACTAATCCAATTTCTTTTTGTCTTTGTACAATTTTTCTTAATTCTTTTAATGATTCATCTTGTTTTTCAAAATCTGATTTTTCTAATTGTAATAATTCTTGATTATTTAAATTTTTTGTTCTTTTTGTTTCACCAATTGTTTTACCTAAAACTCTTCTTGCTGTTGCTTCTGAAAATAATGAATTTGGATTATTACCATTAATATTATTATTATTATTTCCTATTAAATTATTTGGAAATGAACCTGGTAAATTTGATGATGTTGTTGAACCTATTCCTGTCTCATAATCATGCGAAGTGGATCTCTGTATTAAAGTATCCAACTCACCATATTCTCTTCTTAATGATAATAATAAATCTCCTCTTCTTCTTAATTCTCCTGTACCTAAAGATTGATTTTTACTTGAATATTCTAAACCTTTTATTAATGGAGTAACTTTTGATCCAACCATAATTAAACATTTCCGACTTTCGGATGGTGACTCTAATACATGAGATCTTGCCTGTTGTAATAAAGATTTACATTCTCTTATTGTGTCTAACCATATAGCCGAATCAGTAATTGTTTCATTTTGTTTTGATGATGATAATGACCAAGAAGCATTTAATAATATTTTATTTCTACCATCATCATTATTAATATTATTTTTATCATTAAAAGTACCAGGAGCCAATTGTAAAAATTCTAAAAATGAAAAACTTGATCTCCATTTTAAATCTTTATCATTAATTACTGATTTTAAAAATAATTCAAGACCATTTTTTCTTTCTAATGTTAATTCAGGACTTGAGACAGTTCTTTTAAATAATTGTTTACCAGGAATTTTAAATGGGCATACTTGTTTAACCTCATTTTCAAGATCTTTTACTAATGTAACGAATTCCGAATATCTTTTAAATAATTGATAAGACCTTAGGTTATGCCTAATGAGAATGTGATAAAGTGTATATGGACCACCTTGAGTTTCTATAGATGTTGATGGGATCGTAACTTCGATGTCAATTCCCATGTGTATAATTTTGTCCTTTTTCAAATATGTTTATGTTTTGTTTATAAAAATGTTTATTATAAAGCCTTATGTAAAGAGAAAGGTTTATTTGTGTTGCAATAATTGAGAATGATACTACCATACAACATGTGAATGAAGTTAATTGGCCACGTAGTAATAGTATATAAACGGTACGCAGGATGTACTGTACAACGCATCATTTAATGGCACTAATACCATTTTGATGATTTGCAACTTATCTTATCTTTGCTCACGGCGACCAATAAATAAATCTCTTCCGATATTCCATATAAGTATCCATTCACAATAACAACATGACAATCACTCAAAAACGAAAAATTGCTGTTCTTTCCACCGATTATAATTCTGTTCAAGTTGATACAAATAGTGATCTTGCTGATCAACTCATACAACTCTTAAAAATCCCCGGTCAAATAGATTTAAATCAGTACGAAATCATTAAATATGATGTTATAACAAAACAAGAATATCCAGATTTAAATGATCCTTTATTAATTGGAATATTCATTAGTGGCTCAACAAAAGATTCATTTGAAAATGATCCTTGGAATTTAAAACTTTTAAAATTTATAAAAATTATTTTTGAATGTTTAGGTAATAAAGAAAATAATATTAAATTATGTGGTTTATGTTATGGACATCAAATTATTTTAAGAGCTCTAGGATCAAAACTTATTAGAAATCCAAAAGGTTGGGAAATGGGTATTACTGAATTAGAAATAAATGAAGTTGCAAAAGATGTTTTTAAAGAAATATTTGATTCAAATAATAAAAATAGAAATACTATCAAGATTGTTGAAATGCATAGAGATATCGTTACTTCTCCTCCTTTATTTAATAAAAATCTTGGTGATATTCATAACTTAGCATCATCTCCATTGTGTGAATATCAAGGTTTTTATACCAAGGGGAAATTGTTAACATTACAAGGACATCCTGAATTTTCTAAAAAAGTTTGTTTTAATTTACTTGAGAAAAGATTTTCTGATGGTTTAATATCGAAAGAGTTCTACGATGATGCATTGAAAAGAACCCAATCTATTGATAATGATGGTGATATCATTGCTAAAAGTATCGTCAGATTTTTTACTGAAGAATGATAACTGAATTTATAGAATATCTTATAAATATTAATGGTATAGCTATATGTGTAGCTTATAGAGTGTAAATAGACTTCTAAAAAATGAGACCTTTTATTCGACCACATTATTATCGGTACGAACCATTGTTGGAACCAGACACCAAAAACTCTAGTTGACTCCCCAAGAGTGACAATATCCAACAATATGGAACAACTCCAGATGCCAAACTTAGCCGCAATTAAGTGAAATCACTGTATAGTAGACTATAATTTTACTACAACGTTAATTAATTAATCAATAAGATTGTTCAATTAAAAAGTTTTAGCTAAATATATATCCCGAACTTGCTCGGCTCCCAAAATTTCGTTTGATCGAACGCATCGAACCAAAAAAATTGCCGTCATTGACGTTGTTGTTCTTCTAGTGGTTGTTGTAGTTGATTTTTGCATCAGTGAAACTTTTCTTTTTAACTGTCCCAGTTTCTTCTTGAACTGTAATATCTTTGGAGTTGTATAAAATGATTTTCTATCAAATTAGGCATTCGAATATTTGTCGCAACTCAAGGTTGACTTCCTCAATCTCGAGCTTGAGTTGTATTTGAGGGTGTATATTTGTGATTTGTGATTTGTTGTTTTGAATCTTTGATATCGGTCATTGTGTTATATAAACTTTGGTAATATAATATGGAAGCTTTACAGTAAGTAATTTTTACGTAAGTATTGATAAATACTAAAAAATGTATATTAAAAGTTAACTGATATGAATAGAATAAATACCGAAAATAAAATGATTGTCAACAAGGCTAAAAGCCGTGTGGTTCTCTTGACATCATTTTCAATTTCACTTATTCGGTTCCCATTTTCTCCTATTTCTAATGTTAATTGCCCAAAAAACATTTCTTAAGTTTTTGATAAAGGCTTGATTTATCTTCACTATTTCTTTTTGTAATTAAATCCCTTCTTTTATTATTTAATTTATTATTATTTTTATTTAAATCAAATATTGATGAACCAGTAATTTTAATCCCAATTATTTCACGGAAACCTTATATTTTGGATTATAACCAGTTATATTTCCACAATATTTTAAATATGATATTTTAACAAGTATCAAGTCATGATCATCTTCAATCCAAATTGATCCCAAAAAATTAATTTTAATCTTATCAGAAACTTCTTCTCTCATTATTTTTAATAATAAAAATTTAGAATCAACATCATTAAAAAATTTAATTAATTCAATTTTATTCATATAATTTTTAATTTTTTTGATAAAAGATATTTATAAATTTGAAGTGAAGTTTCAAAACTAGCTTTAAATCCTTCTTCTAATAAACTTAATTCAAAAACTTCATTAAATATTTCTAACTTTTCAATAATTATTGAATCATCTTTTGATAAACTATTTAAAATCATTGATCTTACAATTTGAAGAACATTTCTATTAGAGGAATTAGATATTAGTGATACTTCATCATAATCAAGATATTCTTTTAATAATCTAAGAGCTTCTGTATTATATTTAACAGAGTTGATATAATTATGAATATCTGGAAAAGATTTCATATCTGTTAACTTAAAAATTTCAGGAAGCGATTCGAATGTAATAACATTCTGGTCGGCGGAATCATTATCAACAACAGACTCAGTAGGAGCCATCTCCGACCAAGTGGAAGACTTATCATCATCAAAAACGTCATCCGGAACAGAAGATTCGAATTCCTTCGATTGTGTTTTACCATCTTGTAATTCGTCGTATTTCATTTTTGGGACGGGGACTATTTTTCTTTGGAGCAGGAATGGAAGATGAAAAGGAAATAAAAGGTTGCTAATTTAAGGTGTCTGATGAGAGTTTAGAGGCTTGAGCAGTTGAGGCAATGGAAGCTCTAACTTTTCTTGATAAAAGGAAGATAAAGAGTATTTCGAAAAACATTATTGGTGTGGTGAAGAAAAAAGAAAGAATTTACAAATTTAAAGGGGTTATATAACTTATATCTTATATCTAGTTAACAATTGATCAGTAAATGCAACGGGAATGTGTGCCAGTATATATATATAAACCGTAGAAGTGCACGCAGTTGATTAAATTTAGTTGATGAGTTTTCCAATAAATATTCAACAGAATGGCTGAATATTTAGTCTATAAGATACTACAAAGTGTATATCACCGTCGGGGCTGCTTAATCTGGCAACTCAATTTCAATGTGCTATGCATATGCATATGTGCATATTACTGAATACACTCGGTTATGTTTTAGCTATAGGTTTGCCATATAAGTAAGGCTTTGGTTGTAGAATATAAATAGTAATGTGGGAAGTAATTAATACGTGAGCTCAATCCCAGCCGCTATTTATGTTTGTAAGTCCAGCTGTTTTATAGGATAAAATAAATATATTAAAAATGTGTATATAAAATATATTATGAATTGTTAAAATAATAAAAGATGATATTCTTATTTTTTTATTGAATGAAGATATAACCATTAACAAGAAGAAGAAAAAATATAAAAAAAAAGTATAAACATATGTTTCCGGGCTCGATCACAAAAGGACTTTTCTTTTTAAGTGTTCTATTTTTATTCTAGCCATTAAATATTTCCTTTTGGCTTCAGAAAGCGTCTCATAATAAACAGGAAATTCAAAAAGTTTATAACTATTAATTACAGTTCTGTCTGATACATTGGGCTGTGGAGAATTATTAATCGTTTCATTTAATTCCTTCTCTTTCTTTAGAATATCACACGGTTGAAATATAAGATACTCACTTGACTCTAGTATAATTGAGGAATCGGTACATTTGTGTTCAATTCATCCAAAAATTCATTTAAATGAGATAAAAATATCTCTAATCAACTTTTAACGATGATAATTTGAATGAAATAATAATAAACCAGTAATTTTCCAATTTTTTTCACAAAAATCTATATATTCTAAACTTGATATTTCAGTATTAATTAAATGTTGTTCATCTTCAATACAAATTAATCCAAATAAATTAGTTTCAATTGTATCTGAAATTTCTTCATCCAATCTATTTAATTGTAAAAATTTAGAATCAACATCATTAAAAAATTCACTAATTTGATTTTTATTCATATTCATATTTAATTTTTTTGATAAAAGTTATTTATAAATTGCACATGAATTTTGTAAACCATATCCATATATTTCAAATAAACAATTAATAATTTCATTAATTGTTTTTAAATCTCTAATAATTATTGAATCTTATTCTGCTAAACTTTTTAAAATCATTGATCGTAAACTATTGAGATTTTTTCGTTGAGAATAATTAGCTACTTCTGATATTTTATAATCAAGGTGTTCGTTTAATAACCCAAGAGCTTCTGCATTACATTTTACAGAGTCGATATAGTTATGAATACATTCACAAGATTCTATATTCTTTAACTTAATAGGTTCAGGAAGCGATTCCAAGAAGTTAATATTATGTTCAGTAACATCATTATCAATAACAGACTCAGTATGAGTGATATCCGACCAAGTAGATGATATATCATATCATCATCAAAAATGTCATCTGGAACAGGAAAGTCTGATGACTTCGTTTTAACTTTCAGTAATTTTTCGTTGGATTTCATATTTGTGGAGTGAGGACTATTTTTCTTTGAATCGGAGATGAAATATGTCTCTTGAAAAGGGACACTGTTTTAGGCTGATTTTTGGTTTAAATCTCACATTTTTGATTGTTGAACTTCATATAAGTTTTCGAATTCACTCTTCACTTTACTAATTTCCTCATCTTCAGATTTTACTTTTTTTTCTGGAGCAAATGATGGTAATTCATCAATATCAGACTGCTTCAATAACAATTTCATAATAAAATCAAGTTTATTATTGTTCGTTTTGATTTCATTCTCAATGCTTTATAATCTATTTTCAATTGAGATAGATTCCCTAACCAATTTAGACTTGATAATTGAAAGTTCATCGTTTTCATTAAAAGTAAATACTATTGTAATGTATACGTTTGTATTGATTTGTAAATTAAATTAGAATAAAATATTTATATTATTGTATATTAGAACTCCAAGTGTGATTAAATGTAAGTATAACTTTAGGTTGAATAAGACTTTCAACTTACATAATGGTCTAATGCATTAGAGTTGCTATATTACATTGCTATACTAGAATAACATAGGAAAGATTAGACGATAAAGAGTAGATACTCCCTTTTTATAAAACTTATCAGCTATCGGATAATAGCTGGTCAACTAAAACAATGGTGTTCTATATCGAAAGATTATTTTGAATTGAAATTTTACTATTTGTTTCTTATTACATTATTCTCTCATATAATTACAGCAAATAATCTATAATGCATGAACTTAAAGCTATATAAATAAATATTAATATTCCAAAATTTTCTTTGTTGGAAATTGTATAATCCTTGGAATTGGAATAATTGGAATATAATAAATATTTCCATCATCATCATATCTTTCTCTGTCCTTTTCAGACATTGTAAATACTTCATCAACACATCCATTTAATGTTTCTAAAACTTCAACATAAGATTTTTGAAGTTGATATGCAAGATCTTTTTTATTTCTTCTAATTAATCCTTCAATTAAATTAACAGCATCTAAATTTGTTTGATTTAATCTATCAGCAAGACGACTCATTGAATTAATAAGATATTCTTCTTCATAAATTGTACCTTGTTTACCACGGGCACGTTTACGATCTTGACGACGTTTATTCTTTGCTGTTTTTCTAGATGTACCTGTTTTTGCAGTAGTTCCAGTTTTACCAGTATATCTTGTAAAAAATGAAGGAGCTGTTGAAGTTTCAGAAGCAGCAACAGAAACATTATCAGGTGTATCATTTTCATCAGGATTATTAAAAAATGATGAAGGATCTTCTTCTTTTTTAGTTCTTAATAATCTTAATCTTCTTAATTGTGAATCAATTTGTTTTTTACAATCCGCAATTAATTCAGCAATTGTTGAAAATCCTTCAGTTAATCCATTATCAATTATAGTTTCAAGTAAATGTTTTGAATTTTTATTAATTGAAATTCTAATTGCTTCATTATATTGATAACCTTCACATAAAAGTCTAACACCCTCATCAATATTATTTAAATAATCAATATTAATAGTTGCAGCATCAATAAATTTATGTGATTCAATTAATGAGTCAGATAATATTGAAGCAATTTCTTTTAATTTATCATTTGAAATAATTTCAATAATACTTAAACATTCTTTCCATTGTCCACTTAATTGATAACAAAAAGCAGCATCTTCTAAATTATTAATAAATTCAAATATAATTGCTGCTTCATTATATTCTCTTTTACCTTGTAAATAATTTGCATATAATGATAAAATTTCATTTGTTCTTATGGTATCATATTGACATAAATTTAAAGCATTTTGATATAATTCATGTTCAACAATATAATTATTAAATTCATTTGAATCAATTAATTGATTTTTATTATTAAGTTCATTTAAATATTCTAATGCTTTGGTGTAATTTTTTAAATATGTATCAATTTCAAATTTTCTTCTAATTTCTTCTTTTTCAAATAATGATTGTAAAAATGGTAAATATTCTTTTGGATCTTGTTGTGATTGTTGTGCAATAAGAACAGTTAATGGAATATTATATGAACCTAATGATGTTTTATATAATAAATTAACATCATCTAAAATAGATAAATGAGCAATTGCTTTTTCTGCTTTATCTGGATTTGTTATTGTTAAATTACCAATTATTTGAAGAGCATCTTTTAATGCTGGTGGTTTTTTACAAGCATATGCTGTTAAAATTGATTGAAAATATTTTTCTTTATATTTATCTGTAAGTAAAACCTCAACAATTGTATCACAAATTATATTTATTTTTGATTTTTGTATTTGATTTGAATTATCATTATCATTATTATTTGAAATCTTTAACTTTGAAAATTCAGGAATTAGATTAATATTAATATTTTGATTTTTAAAAGTTTCTTTATATTTTGTCTTTGTTACATCTTCTTCAGTTAAAGTTGATAAAAATAAATCTAAATATTGAACATTACCAATTTGATCAATAAATAATGAGACATTATTATGAAATTTCAATCTGTCATAATCATATAATAAACCTAAATCAACTCTATGAATTCTACAAATTTCAAAAGCTTTATCATATTTTAAATTATCAATATTTCTTCGAATTTGATTAACAACCATTATTCTTGGTGAAATTGTTTCTAAATTACCTCTTGGTGCTTGTAAAATAATTGAAGTTTTTGACGGAATTGCAGAAATTAAAATTGATCCTCTTTCAATTGAACGACATCTTTCATCTTCTGTTATAATTTTCTCATTATCATTTGAATTTTGATTGTTATTATCGGATGAAACTTGAATTAATTCAGGTGATGTATTTAAATGAATAAATTTTAAAAAATGTTGAGCAGTTGTTAAAATTAAATGAGATTCAGTCATTAAAATAGAAGTAACAGAATTTGTTAAAAGTCGATTATTTATAAATAATTTACCATTATCTGTTAATCCAAAAACCATTTTTTCGTTTTTTTCATCATCATCATCATTATTATTATTATTATTATCATTTGAATTTGAATTTGATAAGAAAAGACTTGAACATCTTTGTGGTAATTTAACTAAAAAATCAGCAGTTGTAAGATCTTTTGAAGAAATTTCATAAATTGATCCATCAACAGTTTCAAATATAATTGATTCAAAATCATTTTGAGATTTAATTAATAAAATATCCATACCAACATTAATAACACCAAGTACTTCAGGAAATTTTAAATCAGTTATATCAAATAATAAAATTTCACTACCTGCAGTAATAATTGTATTATTACCAATGAAAACAATTTGTCTTGGATAACTACCAAAATCACCAAATAATGCATTACTTATTTCACCAACTAATTTTGGATCTTGAATTTTTTTTGGATTTGTTAAATCCCATTTATATAAACTTATACCATAATGAGTTAATGATGCAAATAAATCATTTGATTTACTTATTGCAACACTTAATACTTCAGCATCACTTTCAAATGATCTATATGACATAGGTGGTGGAACATTTGCAATTTTTAAAGGAGTTATTTTAACTTCTTGTCCATCAATTACTGCAATTGTACCTAAATCATTTGGAATTTGTGTTGGACCAGAAATAATTGTCCATGAAAAAGTATGGGTTTCAATCATACTATCATCTTGTTGAATTAATAATGTCAGAGCTTTCTCAGGATGCCATAAAATTGAAACACCAGCATTTGTTGTTGGTATAACATATTTTAAATACCAATAATAATTTTTAGTTGTCCATAATTGAATTTTATCATCACAAAGTACAGCTAAAACTTCAGAATCTGAATTCCAAGCAATTTCATGAATTATTTGAGATGGTGGTAATCGTAATGAAAATTCACCATGTCGTAACCCATTTCTTTCAAAAAATATTAAATCTAAATTATCATTTGATCTTTGAACACTTGCAATTAAATTACCAGAAGGTCTCCAAGCTAATTGACCTTCTTGTCCATCAACAGGTTCAGAAACACTATCTAATTTCCCTTCTCTATTAAAAACACGAATTGCTCTTCTTGAAGATAAATCACCATTATGCCAATTTATTGAAACATATTCAGCATCACCTCTCCAAGAAATTCTTGATTTTGAATCATCAAATTCACTAATTGAACCAGAAATAAATTTATCAGGTAAAGTTGGATCTCTTATAATTGAATTAACATCATCAATCCCACCACCAGAAGCAGCCATTGCAGTTCTTATTAAAGCTAATTGTGTTGGAGATTCAATTGTTTTTGCACCTTTTCCTTTAAATTGAGTCTCTGATTTACCCCAACCAACAGAAACATGTTTTGATTTCTTAAAATCATCATCAGATAATTGATATTCAGAAATTAATTCAAAATATTTTGACATAAAATTAATTTTACCATTTTTTGATAAAATAATTAAAATTTCATCATCTGGACTCCATTCAGCACATGAAATTTTTTCATCAATTGAACCAATTAATAGAATTTCTGGTGAATTATTGTTTGAACCATTTGGATCAAAAGAAATTTTATATAAATCACCACCTTCTAAAATTATAATAACTTCATTTAATTCAGGAAAATATTTTAAACTTTTGATTTTTTCTAATTCATGTTCCATAAATTCATCATCATTTGGTTCAGGTAAATTTAATAATGCTAATGTTGTAATAACACCTGTTTTCTATTATCATTTATAATAATTAGTACTCAATAAAATATTTTTAGAAATAAAAAAAAAATACAAATGATAAAACTTACAAAGATTTGTTGAACTTCAAGACAGTTGAATTCTTCAGAAGGACCCAAAACAACAATCATCGTATCATTAACAGGATCAAAAATAGATTTTGATATAGGTAAATCAGGAACTTCTCTTGATTGTAAAGTTATTGTACCTTTATGTAATTGTATTAGATTCTTCATGTTTTTAGAATATTTGGATGCAATTAAATAAAATTATAAGAAATTTGAAATAAAAATAATGAGAAATCAAAGATCTTGTAAAAATAGAGATTTTATTTATGATAAATCTATTCTTTTTAAATCCTTTTAAAATGTTTTTTAAATTTTTTACAAGTTATATAAAATTTTGAGTTTCCTTATTTTTTTGCTTCATCGTAAAATTTGGAGGGCGGGTAACGTCATCCAGGGATGAAAAAACGATCATAAAAGATTATATAAACAATTGCAATATTCACGGAACGTAGATATATAAATATATATATATATATATATTAAATAGAAGAATGCAACTACATAAATATAAAATATAAAATATTTATGTCTCAATTGAAACAATTTGATTACCATTAATTATTGTTTAAAATGTACCATCATTTAAATGAAAACATAACAGCTGACTCGAAAAACCCAAGATTGTTTTTGCAATTTTCTCAGAATTTTAATTTTATTGCAATACCATTTAGAATCAAATTCCATATAAGCTAAACAGTAAGAATGTATTATACATTTTATAATTTATTTTTAGCGGTATCTGAATAAGTTAATTTTAAACAGAAATAAAACAATAATCCATATATTGATTACTATCTCAATTCATATTATTATTTCGTTTTTAGGTAGTTCTTCTATTATATATACACGCCGATCAGTTGGAAATTCCTTAGCCTCATCTGTTCCAAATTTTAAATCATCTTTTAATATAAAATTAGTTTGATATTAAAGAGACTTAGATTTAGATTTAGACCGATCGTCGTCATCAGTATTCAATCGAGGTCTCTTGTTAAGGTTACTGAGCTCTTCAAACTCTTCAAACTCTGAGATAGAGCCCGAAGAATCTCTCTTCCTTTTAATAATATTTAAACTATTTGTGTTTCTAAATCTTTAATGTCTTTAGCATCTCGGGATATTGGCGTGTCAATTTTATTATCGTTGTTAGACTTATACTCAAGGTGGCTCAATTGTTGGTTTTGTGTCGCATTATCTTAAGAAGTTGGATTATTAACATCTTGAACTTTAGACATTTGATAATATGTAACTTATACTTTTAAAGAGGTCTTGTAATGTAAAGGATTTGGAGAGTGTTATAGTCTTTTATGTGGGATGTTTTAATACAAAATAAAGATTTTAAAGTGTTTTGGAATGATAATTATCTACTAAATAATTTCTTTACTTCTCAGTTTTTACCTATTTCCTTCTCATACATATGCACATCATGAACCTTATCTGCACGTGATGCAGTTTGTTTCTTAAATAATCAATATGTTCCAACTATAGATGTTTGTAGAACTTGACTCTTCTTCTTCTTCTTTTTTCCTCGGGTCTTATCAATATTTTGGATGGCAGAAAAAAGAATCATTGCCGGTTTCGCCTCCACTGTCACTAATTCATCCAGTGTTGTTTGGGCTGTTTTGGTTGATATATAACCAACACAAAACGATTTAGAATCTTTGGACTAATGTTTAGATAGAGCTTCCGAGTCCATTGATGAAATGGATGTTCAAGCGACAAAAATTATTGGTGTGATGTGGGGAATCAAAAGAATCTGATCCGTTTTCTCATAAGAGGAATTTACTAAAGAATTGTGGTAAGAACAGGTTAATCTGAAAATTTCTAGGTATACGAGATAGCTCTTCCCGGCGACCCACAAGAAAGGAAACGACTGATCGGTTGTGATGAAATTAATACCCTCCAAATTTATTATACCTATAATTAAATTTAAATGATTATAAGGTGTCCAAGAGAAAAAAACTCAACGGTTGGGGTGAAAAAACCTTCCAGCACATTCAAAGTTGTAATGAGAATTAATAATATTAAGTAGAATCTATCTTTAAAATATTTAAATTTAGTTTTTAAAATAAAATTGGTAGAAGTTAAGTAATTAAATATTTATATATTTATTTATGTCTCAATAGCACTTGAAACAATTTGATTACCATTAATAATACCAGTTGTTGCAATAATAAATTGTTTATCATCACCATTCTTTTTTAACATTTCAAAATAAAAATTTAATGCAGCAACTTCTGCAAAAGTAATTCCACCTAAAAAAAATAAAACACAAGTATTTAACCCTTGTTGTTTATTTTTTAAAGAAATATTTGATAATATTGAAGGAGTATTAATACTTACTGCTGTTGATGTGTTAGTTTGTGTTGTTGTTGTTGTTGATGTTGATGTTTTATTTGTTATTGATGATGTATGAATATTTATTGGATTTTTATCAATTAAATCTCCACTTATACATTTAGTTATATCTTCTAATCCTTTCCATCCTGTTGTACTAAAAGCTCTTGAAGAAGACGTTAAAAAAGCAGATGATTTAATAATACTTTTATCAAATATTCCTTGTATAAGACGAATTGATAAAGGAGCATAACCAGAATAAGAAAAAGTTATATCTTTTGGAATTTCATCATCATTTTGTTCATCAGAAATTAATGATAATTTAGATCTTAATGTAATCCAATCTCTAATCGTTATTGATTTTGGTGGATAAGATTTTGAATATAATAATTTTAATTTAAATAAATTTTGAAATGTTAAAATATGTTTATAACCATAAGTTTGTAAAATATTTTTTTTAAAAAATTGATAATTTTTATCTTGTATACCATTATGTGATAAAGTTTCTAAACATAATAATCTTAATATAATTTCAATTGATGATGATTGATAAATTAATTCTTCAATTAATGAATGTAATGTATTTAAATCTAATGAATCAGAAATCATATTTTGTTGAATTTCTAAATTTTTATTAAATATTAGAACTTTTGAATCAATTAATTCATTTTCATTTTCATTTTCATTTAAATTTGATGATGATGATGGATCATTAACGGTTAATTGAAGTTGAAATTTTTTCATAATTTCTCCTGCTAAATTAGTATGAATTTTTAAATTATTTTGTTCTTGTTGTAATGGTCCTAATTTATTAACAAATTCTTTAATTGCTGATACTGTTTTTGCAGAATGTCTTGTTTCTAATTCATTTTGTAAAAATCTTGCTTTTTTATTTAATATTAAACCAACTTGTGAAAAATTTAAATCTCTAATTTCATTAAATAATGAATCTGTTGAATTTAATGTAATTTTTCTAGTTTTTTTATCATGTATTGATGATGAACCAATTGTAATTGAATTTGAATTTGAATTTGAATTTGTTGTTGGAGTTCTATTTGAAGTTAACGAAACAACTGAATTTGGTACTTCTACTTGGTTTGAAGAAATTCCATAAAATTCATCAATTAATCCTTCATAAGTTAATTGTGTTAATAATGGTGTAATAAAATCAACACTTCTTTCAATTATAATTAATTCACATTTTCTATTTGAATGTAATCCTGAACCACCATATAATGCATTATCAATTTGATAATTATTTAATCTTTCTTCTGGTGATAAATTTGCTTCATATTCAGAAGAAATTCTTTCGTACATTTCTAATAATTTAACAGAATTATTGCCTTTTGCCAACAGATGATTAAAACGTAAAAATTTTGGAAATTTTTTATATAAATAATGTAATGCAATTGCAGATTTATAAATTGGTGTCGAAATATTATTTAAATATAAATCGTTTATAATATTTGAACCATATTCAAGACTTAATAAATTTGATCTTAATTGAATAAAACCTAAATTCCATTCATGAATTGTTAAATCTCCAATAACTTCATTATTTTCTAAAATTAAATTAAAAGCTGATGATTTATTTGGTGTTATAATAACTGTTATATCACAATTTATTAAAATTTTTAATTTGTTTAATTTTTTAATATGATTTGAAATTAATTCAGCATTTATAATATCAGATCTTACTAAAAAAACCAAATTTTTAATACCATTTATTAATGTTGATGTTGATATATCAATTAATGTATCTGTTGAACCAGTTATCCAAAACACTTCATCTATTCCATGTGAACGAAGGTTTGAAAAAGGGGTTAATATATTTATTGAACCTGATAAGGATTTATCAAGTACTAAATGTTTTTTCCCAACAACCTATATCAAAAGGTTAATAATCATATTGATAACTATGTTAAATATATAAAACATACAGAATCTAAAAGATCCAAAAGTTCTTTTAAATACTCAGCTCCAAGTTGAGATGTGTCTACCCCAGGAACCGTCATTATATTAACAAACTACGTATCAAATGGTTACAAACGACATTTCCCTTACACCCATACATTTTCTACGAACGTCAACGAATCATAAGTTGGGAATATACTAAAATAATAATTATCCATTATACTTATATTCAATGTATTATTTTATATTTTATATATTAACTCATGAGTGATTGTTTGAATCTTTAATTTGAATTTTGTGTTTTAATTATAAAAAGTAAAGAATTAACATTGACGAGTTGAGTTTAGTCTAGTTGAGTTTCTGATTTAAATCCCCAAGATATCTTTTCATATAAATATATCGTTAATTACCAATCAAAACCTTCATTCTTTAAATATCATAAAATGATTATCTTACATTTATTCCTCAGCTTCTTTATTTGCTTGAGCAGTATACCAAGCATCTCTCTTTGCAACATATGGCTTATGGAATCCATACCACCATCCATAACCTCCAATAAGTCCTAATGTGAGAGCAGTTGAAAGATCGAGAATAATTCTTCTCTTAAGAGTACCGGTGATTGGAGCAATAGGCATTTTTGATTTATCTTGTGATGTTGAGAGAAACGGAAAGTATGAAAACGAAAAAAATGATTGTAAAAAAGGTGGTGCTGAGTCAGCATTATAACTGAAGGTTAGTCATGTATTGGTAAGATGTTTATGGATAAGGCCACTTTTGGTAAATCAGCCAATCAGAGCCGTGTATTATGTAACATGTAAAAATCGGAGGACAATAAGATAATAGAAACTATATAAATGAAATGGCCTGATTATATATTTATACCCAATAACTTAATGAATAAATAAATAAGCTCCTTTTTTTTCTCTGTTTTTTTTATTTCCTCCATTCTTTTACTGTTTTTAATTCAAACAAGATGCTTAAACTTATTACAAAATCATCTTTAAAATCTACTTTTAGATCATTTTCAACATCATCAATTTCAAAATCACATGAAGTTTTTAGAGAAGGTGTTTATTCAAACCTACCTTTTAAAGTTCATAATAGAAAGATTCCATTTGCTATTCCTTATTTTACATTTATGGGTAAGATATTAATATTGATAATTGATTTAACTATAAGAATGAAATATACTAATTTTATTGTTTAGCTGTTGGATTTGGAATTCCATTTTTTGCAGTTTATTGGCAACAGAGAAAACTTAGAGGTTGAAGTTTAGTTTATAAATATAATATTTTTGATTTGTAATTGAAATAGTAATATATAAGTTATAACTTACAGTTCATTTAAATTTGAAAAGGGTATACGAAATAGTAAATATTAATATTCATATATTATAGTATCATTTTAATAAAAATATAGCAATTTTAATTGGTTCATAACCATTGGATATCCACTCTTTAAATAATAACAATTAAGTTTATCTTTTCCCTCTTTTAAAAATAGGTGATGAAGCACCTGAAACAGGTATATTAAATTCAGCTCGATGTCGATTATTAATATTCCCTCCTAAACCTCTTGATCTTTTATCATCAATAATTGGGGTATTTAACATTGATCTAAAATTTCTATTATTATTAACATTAATATTATTGTTTAGATTATTAATATTTGATTCTGATGTTAATGAACGACTTGATAATCTTAAATTATTAATAATCGATCTTTGTGATATTGTTCTTGGTCTAATTATTCCATTATTTAAATTTAAATTTGAATTATTATTATTATTATTATTATTATTATTATAACCATCATCAATGTTTAAACCAAAAGATTTTCGACGATTATTTGCCATTATTACTGGACTATCAATACTTGATGCTGCTGATAATGGAGTTAAATTACCACCTGAATTTCGATTATTACTTGTATTACTACCATTTGATAATCTTGGTTTATAATTAAAACCTGGTAATTTTGATATTTTATAATTATTATTTTGAGGTAGGATATTTGATGATGATGATGAATATCTTCTTTGATTTAAACCATTATTATTGTTATTGTTGTTGTTGTTTTTTAATGATAATGGTGATTGAAATGAATTATTTAATTGTAAATTAGAATTCATACCAATTGGACTAAAATTATCTAATAATGAATCATTTAATCTATTATTTAAATTTAAATTTGATTTTTGAAAATTAAATGATGATGGTGTTGTTAATGGAATATATGAAGCAGGTGTTCTTCGAATTGAATTTTGATGAATACTATTTAAAAAATCTTTTCTTGATTGTTGTTTACCAATTCCACTAACATTTCCATTTTTTAAATCATTATTATTTTCTTGTTGTTGGGTATTTGATCGAGATTCATGATCTGATAATGATGGAGTAACTAATTGTCTATTTTGAATATCTTGATAATATAAATCAGAATTTGAGTTTGAATTCATACTATCTGATCTTGAATTTTGTTTTAATTTTGATCTTAATAATTCATTTTCTTTGGTATATTGATCAAGTTTCCTAATAAATGGTATTAGAAATCAAAATTTTAATCTTAATTTTGATATAAAAGGGTATACTTTTTCCAATCCCTTGCTAAAACAAGTTCACTTCTAACAGTTTTCATTACTTTTCTTTGATCGGTTACTTTTGAATGTAATTTCATAATTGTTTTCTTTTGATGATTTATAAGATCAATAAGATTGCTGTATTGAAACTATTCATATTAATGTTAATATCATTGTTAATATTTCATGTTATTATTCAAATTCAATGTAATGGTGTAATACTTTTGCTGATGCGAATAAAGATTCCAAAGATTGAATAAAAGGTTCGAAATAAGGAGCCAATTCCAAAGGCAACTATAAATAAACAAATTAATATTTATCCATATTAATAATAGAAGTAAAAATTAATACATTTGAATTTAAACCAATAACTGAAACCTCATCAACATTACAAACTGGACAGGTGATTTTCATAATTGCAATATCATTTGAATTAACAACGTTAACATGGTTTGAACATAAAATATGGGCGCAAGAAGTTAACCAAAAACCATCATTTCCACCGTTTCCCTCATAATCCGGCTGTTGGAAACAAATCTGACAGAAAATGTAGGGCTGAGAAAGATCCATTTTGATGTTTTGTACTGCTGAAGGAGGTTTGGTTTCTTTTTTGGTTTACCGCCCACCGCCTGTATATCGTATTATAAGTGTCTTGGTAATTGCTGAGTAATGCACATCACCTGACATGACTCACATGATTCATTTATTATCGGATATTTGACTCCCAAAAACATATAAAAAGAAACATTTCTCTTGTTTCTTCGTCCATCAGAATTATCCAAAATGTCTCTTACAACTGCCTTCAAGTATCAATCGGCTCTTCCAAGAATTGTCGCAAACAATTGTTTAAAACCTGTTTTCATCCATCAGGCAAGGAATTGTAAGTCCATCTCCTTCTTCTCATTTATTGCCTATGACTAACACCTAACTCTAATCTGGAAAGTCTCCGCAAATTCCAAACTTCTTGATAAAATCAAGGTTAAAACTCCAATAGTTGAACTTGATGGTGATGAAATGACTCGTATAATTTGGCAAAACATTAAAGATAAATTAATTAATCCATTTCTTGATATTGACTTAAAATATTATGATTTAAGTATTCAATCAAGAGATTTAACAAGTGATCAAATTACAATTGATTCTGCAAAAGCTATACAAAATTATGGGGTTGGTATAAAATGTGCAACAATTACTCCTGATGAAGCTCGTGTTAAAGAATTTAATTTAAAAAAAATGTGGTTAAGTCCAAATGGTACAATTCGAAATATTTTAGGTGGTACTGTTTTTAGAGAACCAATTGTTATTCCAAGAGTTCCCCGTTTAGTTCCGGGTTGGGAAAAACCAATTATTATTGGTAGACATGCTCATGGTGATCAATATAAAGCAACTGATATTATTATTCCCGGACCTGGGAAATTAGAATTGGTTTATCATCCAAATGATGGTTCAAAACCTCAACATTTAAATGTTTTTGATTATAAAAGTTCTGGTGTTGGTTTAGCAATGTATAATACTGATGAATCAATTAAAGGTTTTGCTAATTCTTCTTTCAAATTAGCTTTAACTAAAGGTTTAAATTTATTTTTATCAACAAAAAATACAATTTTAAAAAAATATGATGGCAGATTCAAAGATATTTTTCAAGAATTATATGAAAATGAATACAAGTCTAAATTTGAATCAAAAGGAATTTATTATGAACATAGATTGATTGATGATATGGTTGCACAAATGATCAAATCAAAAGGTGGTTTTATAATGGCTTTAAAAAATTATGATGGTGATGTTCAATCAGATATTGTTGCTCAAGGTTTTGGTTCTTTAGGTTTAATGACATCTGTTTTAATTACTCCTGATGGGAAATCTTTTGAAAGTGAAGCTGCCCATGGTACTGTTACAAGACATTATAGGCAACATCAATTAGGTAAAGAAACTTCTACAAATTCAATTGCTTCTATTTTTGCTTGGACAAGAGGTATTGAACAAAGGGGCAAATTGGATGAAACTCCTGATGTTGTTAATTTTGCAAAACTTTTAGAAAAAGCTACTATTGATACTGTTCAAGAAGATGGAATTATGACTAAAGATTTAGCATTAGCTTGCGGTAAAACAAATAGAGAATCTTATGTTACAACTATTGAATTTTTAGAAGCTGTTGAAGCAAGATTAAAGAAAACACTTGCTTAAATCATATCTTTGATTATACATATAAAATAAATTTAAATGAAGTAGATAAATTATTGGAGATGTTTCTTAAAAAATAAATGAAGTAGATACATACATTATTGGAGATGTCAAAAAATTAATAATAACTAAATAAATAAAGAAAATTGTTGAATGTGGTTTGATTATCATTAATTAATTGTGATTATACAAAACCTTTAAGTATTTAATATTAAAGACAATTAATTGTTCTTGTTAAATTGTATATGAATATAAGTTAAGACATTCAATCTTCATAATGGCATTTACACTTCCTTGATTGATGATATGCCTCAGTTATCAATTCTTCCACACACATCGTAATTCTTTTAAATTGAGCTCAGCAACATTATTATAGAAAAATGGCAGATTTATACTTACCATTCGACTTCTAGTTACTTTAAATCTTGGGGAATGTCCAATATGACGCTGGTTTTCACGAATTGTTTTTTTTAAATTGTTGAATTGTCCAATCATGATATGAAAAAAAAATTTGGCAATTAACAATAATATTACTAAAATGATGAAGAAGATTGTGTATCCAATAACGATATCAATGTAACTGATAACAGCCTTGTTCTTCTCTTGGTGGATTTCAGAATTTAGGGCTCCAGCCGAACGACCCAAATTTAACAATGTAAACGTTGTTATGATTAATTATTCAATAAACATTTGAATATCTTTATTAAAAGAAAGAAAATACGAAGAAGTTATATTTACATTCAATTAGGGTGGGTACTGGGTAGGTTTCGTATTAAAGGTTTTGCAAGAAAAGTGTACATTACGATTTTAAATATACAATTCGGAATCAGTATTAGGTTGTTAAAATTTGGGCACAATATGCATGCAACTACGAAAAAGTACTTTATGCGGAAGGTATATGATATATAATGCATGCATCTATTCATGTATGGTAATTTATGGAACATTTTTTCAAACCATCACAATTGGTAATGAGCCTCTTTCGTTTGATCTTGTGTTAATGTTAAAAAGGATGTTCCGCATGATTAAGCAAAAAATCATATGATCAAGGGGCTATATATAATATGCGCATATAAGTTATATCATGATCATTATTTATATCAGTTCGATCAGTTTACTTCCCTGTCTCTATTACTAATAAGAAGAGAATACGATTTATGATTACTAATACAATTGAAAGTTGATTAGAATTTAAAAGAATGAAGTAAAAGCGTATAATATACTTCGCTCAATCGAATATACTCGAGTGTTGTCTGTATAAAGTGATACGATTCCCTCTTTTTTTCAAAATGATTATTTATAAAAATATCGATATTTAGTTCAAGGTATACAAATTAACAATGTCAGCTACAGAAAACACAAAAATAATAATTAACGAAGGTGTTGAAGGTGTAAGTAATATATATGGCTAATGATACAATACTGGTATTTCAAATTCATTTAGCAGTAACTAATTAATGATACAGGAACTCTGACATTGAATTTTCTTGATTTAGCTTTCTTACTTCACTCCAAAACAAGGTAATTCGCACTAAATTCAATAGTTATAATGACAATCACAAATATCAGTCACTATTAACATTAATATTTATAGTTGGGCCCCCTGGATCCGCAGTTATTCCTCAGCCAACTGGTGTAGAGATTCCCAAGATCTTCAAGCCATTGAAGATCCGTGGTGTTACACTTCATAACAGAATTACGGTAAGTAATCATAAGAATAACAATAAAAATAAATTTTGCTTTAACATGAATATAAATAGGTTTCACCAATGGCCCAATATTCAGCCAAAAATGGTGTTCCAAATCCTTGGCATTTTCAACACTATGGTTCTCTTGCTACCCGTGGTGCTGCACTTATAATTGTTGAAGCTGCTGCAGTTTCTCCTGAGGGAAGATGTTCACCGGAAGATCTTGGGATTTGGAATGATGAACAAGCAAAAGAATTTAAAAAGATCGTTGATTTTGTACACTCTCAAGGTCAATATATTGGTATTCAATTGGCACATGGAGGAAGAAAAGCAAGTGGGGTTGCACTATATCTTAGTTTCAAAGATACAGCAACTAAAGAAGCAGGTGGATGGCCAGATGATATAGTTGCACCATCAGCAATTAGTTATGCAGAAGGATTTCCAACTCCTAAAGAGTTATTATTGGAAGATATTGAGAGAATTGAAAATGATTTCTATTCAGCAGCTAAGAGAGCAACAGATATTGGGTTTGATGTTATTGAGGTTCATGGTGCTCATGGTTTTCTTACCAGTCAGTTTTTATCACCAATAACAAACAAAAGAACTGATAAATATGGAGGATCATTTGAGAATAGAACAAGATTTATGTTTGAAGTTATTGATGGTGTTAGAGAAGCTATTCCTAAGACTACACCATTATTTTTCCGTATTTCAGCTACTGAAGGTTTAGAGTATGACAAAGAAAGATTTCCAGAATCTTGGAGTTTGGAGGATACTAAGAAAGTGGCATTAAGAATGGCAGATGAAGGAAAAGTCGATCTTCTTGATGTATCAGCATTGGGAAATAGTCCATATCAGAAACTTCCTGCTGTTAAGAAGGCAGCATATCAAGCACCTTATTCATTAGCGATTAAGGAAGTTGTTGGGGATAAATTGCTTATTTCGGCAGTTGGAAGTATTAATGATCCTAAGTTGGCGGAATCATTACTTCAAGATGGACTTGATTTAATATTGGTTGGTCGATTTTTCTTAAGAAATCCAGGATTGGTTTGGACTTGGTCTGATGAGTTAGGTATTAGACTTCATCAAGCTAATCAATATTCATGGGGATTTTATGGCAGAAAAGGTAAGAGTGATAAAGCTCCAACTGAAAAGTTACTTAACTTATATACTATGAAATAAATTAAAAGGCCGCTAAATAATTACTTAGAATTATAAGTTACACTTTAATACAATTTTAGCAAATATTATTTCGAGACAACATTTTATCGCAAGCTATGGGTAGAGCAGTATAGGTTATATAATTAAAATGTCAGTTAGTATGAAACAATCAGAAGTACTAAAATATGAATTATATAACAATATTGTTAAAGAACTAAACCGTACATATCTATATCATGAAAAATTAAGAAACTTAAGAAATTGAAGAACTTATAATTACACATAGCTAATAATAAGTTATTGGGGATGTTTATCTAAAAATAAATGTATGAAGTAGATAAATAATTAATTTTGATTATAAAAAACTTCTGAGTAATTTTAATATTGTATAATTTAAAATTAAGACAATTGCTACAATTGTAGTGTAATATATATTAGCTTCGAATTCGATCATCAATTCTTCCACAAATACATAGCAATTTTTTTAATTTGAGCTCAGCAACACTATTATAGAAAAATGACAGATTTATACTTACCATTCGATTTCTAGTTACTTTCAATCTTGGGGTATCAAGGGATTGAAGACTATAGTATTATGTTTTCATTGGATTTAAATTTTTTTTAAGCTCTACCAAAGCATCAAGAGGTTGTTGCAATTATGCTTCTTGATCCGTGTGCCCATTAGGCCCCAGATTTCACGAATCAATCTTTTTACACAGCTCTATTCTAGAACTAATATATTAAAAAGAAATTTGATAATTAACATTAGTATTACGAAAATGATGAAGAAGATTGTGTATCCAAAAAACTATATCAATGTAACCGATAGCAGCTTTGTTCTTCTCTTGGTTGATTTCAGAATTTAGGGCTTCAGCTGAACGTAAACGTTGTTATAATTAATTTTTCAATAAACATTTGAATGTTTAAGAAGAAGAAAGAAAGAAAGAAAATACAAAACGGCAATTGAAAGATAAATATAATCTGTTTTAACCAATCTTACCACCCTGTGATATGGAGATATTAGACACTACTTATACAAGAATTAATTTCTTGACCTTGTAATGTTTGTCTCGCGTATTTTGCTCGTATCTTTGCTTTCCGTTATGCGCTGCCCCAACCAGTCCCAACCGCTCGCTCAAAACCACCAACCAAAAATATATAAATTAACTAAATATTTTGTATAAATAAAATACTTATCCTAATAAATTCTCCTTATAATCTTGAATGGGATCCGGATAGTCAATAGAGGTTTTTGAACTAATTGTCGATCGCTCGATAATAAATTGACATCTTTGCATATTTTTGCGGTTTTTTTTAGTCTTTTTCGTCTCTAAAAGAGCCAGTTTTCGAAAAAGCCTCCTTCGATTCATCTTTATTGGAACTTCCTCTTGCAAATACCTTATAAAGTTTAAGAATGTAGTCCTCTGGTGTTGGTGTGTCCTTTCGAGAAGGTGAGCTGTTCCGGTTTTGGGGGAGCACCCTTAAACGGCTTTGTTACTCATGTAGACATCATACAAATTTTTCACTATTTATACGACCAGTCAAAAGCCAATTTTACTACGAAGTTAATTCCTTAATCAATACGGTTCAATTGAAGAGCTTTAAGCTAAGATAAATATAACAAAAATTAACATGATTATAATAAAAGGAAAAAATTTATAGAATATTAGTATGAGTAGAGCAGTATAACAATATAACAGTTTAGGTATATTCAATGATTCAATTAGTGTTATATCTTTATTAACAAATAATCCTTTCAAATATTAACCATCAGAAATTTAAATAACTTAATCAATATAGCCTGAATTTAATAAGTCTTGATATTTCACCATAACACAAATAAATCATCATCACATGAGATATGTGATGGGTTGAAAATAAAAGCAACTCAATTAAGTAATTTCAGGAAGGTATAATCATAAAGGCTATAAAATGTTCATCATTTGGTTAATTAGGTTACTACCATGAGAATGAATCAGATAATCACTAGAGCCTACCGATCATGAAGAGTTCAAACTACAGTACTGATCCGAAGAATTGCAAATTTAAATTGCAAATTTAAATTACAAAAAATTTGAAGATAAATTGTTTGCTGTTGAGAATTTTACATTTTTCATACAATATTTAATATATATTAATTAATAAATCCTGTATTTACCAATTTGAAATGAATACTGTAGTCAAAATATACGTAATATTCACACCTGGCGAAATTAAGAGATTACTTTTCGTACTATAATGAATATTGGTGTAACTTAAAACGTATGGTCGGACCTATAATGAGTGACATGAAAGATGAATTAATTATAATGAATTAACAAATTCTTATATTTTATAACTAATTGTAAATGATCTTTCATTACCAAAAGTATTTGAAATTTTATTATATATCTGAAAAGAATATCTCTTATTTAAGTTCTCAAAATGCAAAACATTAAATTTAATACCCATTTTCAATCTCAATCTGAACATACCGTACATTTATAATTATAATTGTAATTGTATTAATATTCATTTATCAAATCTAAAAGAACTTTCTCTACAACAATTTTAATTGGCTTGTAGTTAATAGAATCTTATATATTAACCCCGAAAGTTATTAAGGAGTAATTGCTAATTAATTGTTAAATTATCGGATATGAATGTGAATATTAGATATGAGAAACAGTTGTAAATATAGATGTGTATATATAAGATCTTATAGATTTTTCTTCCTATCAAATCAGATAAATTTCAATTAATGAATTTTATATTTCTTAAAAACATTGACAATGCTTTAATCTACCTATCAACAAACCAAGTTTTAATATATAAAATTGTATATCTTTAGAAAAAGGATTATTTTTCAACAATAGATTTATTTTTTAATTTTTTTAATCTTTCAATTTCAATTGTTTCATCGTCTGTATTTTCTAAAAATTGCCAAAATGCAAGTAATAAATAATAAGTACCAAATGAAATTCCAAGGACTCTAATTAATGGTTTTGTCCAATGAATATATAAAAGTGCCTATATTTATTCAGTTAGTTAATTAATTATGGTTATAGATGTTTTTGGTGATAATATATTACTTACATGAGGGGATATTTCTTTCTTTGGGGCTGAGTATGAAGGAGGTGATGTTATTATATCATGTAATGGTGTTGATGGTTCTTTAATTGGTTTAGATTGTTGGTTGTTTATAATTGGTTTTGATGGATTAGTTGTTTCATTTTGGTTAATTTCTGTAAAAATAGCTTTAATATCTGTTGATTCTGTTGGAATTTGTTCTTTTAAAATGTTTAATTTTGAATTAGATTCAATATTAGAATCAATTGATTCTGAAGAATTAGAAATTGAATTATTTGATTCTTTTAAATCATATAAAATTTTTATTTCTTTTGGAATTTGAATATTTTTCTTTTTAATTGTTTTTAAATCATCATTAATATGTGATTTGACTTGTGATTTAATGTCTAAATTAGAATTTGAATTACCTGGGAATAAATTTGGTTTTTTAATAGATTTTGAATTTAAATTTAAATTTTCTTCAAATTGATCTTTTATATCTTTTTGTTTTAAAATAAAAGAATTAGTTGAAAATTGACGAATAATTTTAGGATGTATTATTCTATTTATTGGTGGTAATAATTTTGATAACATGTTATAGATGTGTTGTTTATATTGGTATATTGTTGAGTGGTATGATTAAATTAACTTGTAGTGGTGGTGTGAATATTCAATTGATGATAGGAGGGATGATCATGAACGATTGTGGTAAGAAACAATCATTTAACTTAATTTAGGCCCTACTGATCATAAATTATCGGCCAGTTCCATGACTCGATTTCGGCGGAAATTTGCCACCTAAAGTTATGCATATTAAGGGAACAAACCTGGTGATAATGTAGCCGAACACTAAATTATGGGGACGGCCAATAATTTGTAACACACATGGCCTAAATTAAGTGAAGTGCAGATGTTAGATCTTTTTTTTTATTTAACTTTTTTTTTATATACAATTATTTATTTATAAATTTATTTTATCTTGATTGATTATTTCAATTGTTTTTTCTCTTCTAAAACTCCATTAATAGTTTTCCATAATGAAGTAATTTCATTAAAATTAGCTTCACCACAACTTGCCCATCTAATTTTACCATTAAAATCAACAATAAATATATAACCAGTATAAATATTTTCAATTTTTAATTTTTTAACAGTTGATAAAGGGATTTGTGATCTTGGTAATATAAAATATTTGTCATGTCTATATTCAGGTGTTATTTTACGAATATTTTTTAAAAATAAATCTTGAAAAAAACCTTTTATAAAATTTTCAGTTAATGTAATTTCAATAATTTGTAAATTTGGATTATCTATTTCAAATGATTTTGATGATAATAATGAAATTGATTCATCTTTTAATTTTGGTTTTGATTTTAAAATTTCTTGTAAATCATTATCATTTTTTATTAATTTTGGATTAATGAAAAAACTTGATGATAATTTTTCACCTTCTGAATTTGTAAATAATCTAATTATTGAAATTTTATTATTATTATTATTATTAATATTAATTATTGAATCAACGATTGATTTTTTATCATTTGATTTTAATGTTTTACCAATCATATTTGGAAAATATAATGATTTTTCAGATTTAAAATAATATGGTGATGGTATAAATACTTTTCCTTTTGTATGTCTAAAAACATATGATTGATATAAACCTGATTTTGAGAATTCTTCTTGTCTATTCAAATTCCAAATAAAATGTTAAACTAAAAGATAATATGGATAGGGATAGATATGAAGGAACTTACAACTCTTTTCTTCTTTCTAATCTTTTTTCAGAATCTAAGATATCTTTACCTCTTTCAAATAAACCTTTTGAAACAATTTCATCAATCACTCCAGATATTGGTTTATTTCTTAATCCTATTGGTCTTACCAATTTTTCGACTTTTATTTCAGTTTCTGGTTTTATTGTCATATCATTTTTCATATCATCAAAAACACCCAATTTTAAAGAAGACGATTGGAAAGAACGTATAACATTATTTATTTTGTTTATTGAGTTATGTTGGATTTTATGTTGGAATTGCAGGGCAACATTTTGCCGTAGAGTATTAAACATTTTTCTGTAGATTTACAGATTGATATTCCTGTTGGACAAGATGGTTGGATGGAGCGCCGGGTAACTGAGAGAGAAAGAAGCCGAGACGGAGATCGGACATAGGCAGAGAAAATGTAGGGTATTTAATATAATAAAGGATAATTTCAAAAATTCAACGCTTTTTTTCAGATTCTATATAGCTATGATACATATAAATTAGATGCATAAAATAATGATAAAGATGTCATAATATGTTTGCTGGTTTAAATTCATTCATTAATATTAATATTTCTTGAAAGAGCAAAAATTAAATAGTACTATTGTGGTAGGTGTATTATTAATCCTTATTCTCTGCTTCGTGATTGGATCTGAGAGACCTAGTTGGAGATCGAGATATTGAACGAGATCGTGATCGTGATCGTGATCGTGATCGTGATCGTGATCGTGATCGTGATCTTGACTTTGACTTTGACTTTGACTTTGACTTTGACCTTGACCTTGACCTTGACCTTGACCTTGACCCGGATGCTTTAGATTTGATTGGAGTAATGGAGCGTGATCTTGAATCACGTCTTGGAGTTCTGGATCTTGGAGTTCTGGATCTTGGAGTTCTGGACCTTGACCTCGATAGTGATGAGGAATACCTTCTTCTTCTGTAATTTGAACGAGACCTTGCAGGAGATCTAGTTCTGGACCTTGATCTAGACCTTGAGCGTGAATAAGAATAGGATCGAGAGCGGTCGCGATTGTGGCGTTGTGCTGACCTTGATCTTGATGGCGAACCGGTTCTTGATGAGTATGAAGAGTAGGAAGACCGTGAGCCAGATCTTTCGGATCTTCTGTAACTGGGGACATAGGAGTCCATGTGTCTCCGCGTGTGTCTTTTGGCACCACCCGAGCCTCTGGGGCCCCTGGAAGCGAGTAGAAAACACTTCACAGGCTCCTCATCGATCAGCCCGCCATTCATGCGAAAAACCGCTTCCTTAGCGTCTTCTTCGTTCTCGTAGAATATGAAGGCAATTTTGCCACGGCGGTCGCGTCTTTCGGTCACACGGACTCTGTCGAGATAACCGTACGGCGAGAATATCTCCTTGATGTGGTTTTCGCCGACACGGAGGGAAACGAACGGCACCTTCACCCCGGGTCTGTCTCTGTCCATTGGTGATTCCGGTGAAGATGCCTGTGAGACGGCAAATATGGTGCCATTTCCCGGAAGTTCCTGAGCCCATTTCCGGACTCAACAACGGCCCCAACAAATAAGCCAACATAATTAAATCAAAGAAATGTTAAACTATAAAAAAGCAAATAAACCTCTTTTTTTCATCTTCACACTCCCAATTCCCTTCTTCTTGTAGTGTCCAGAATGTCTACAAACTCCACACTGACTCTGTCTCACGGCAAGCTTGACGTCTCGTTGTTGGTCCCTTCAACTGATTATGTCACTTGTGCGCAGCTCAGAGAGGCCTTTTCTAAATCTCTTCCAACCCCAACTGCTGATCTTGCCGACGACGCTGAACCTTCAAGTCCGGCTGAACTTTTGGCTTCTTTTTTACTTTTCACTGCTTTACAAGTTCGGGAGACTCCTGGCCCTTTTAATAATGTCTTAACTATTTTATTAAAAGAGTTTGATGATTTTTATTTAAAAGGTAGAGATGTTCATAATTTCGCTACTATTTTACAAACTAATGATGTTTATCCAACAACTTTATCAAAAGTTAAAAGCTTAATCAAATCCTATTATACTGCTAAAGTTATAGCAAAACAATCTTTTAATGAATCAATTCCTTCATTATTTAAAAATAAAAATGTTGAAATGTATTCAATTTTTGGTGGTCAAGGAAATACTGAAGATTATTTTGATGAATTAAGAGAATTATATAATATTTATAATCCATTAATTGGTGATTTTATTAAATTATTATCTGATAAATTGATTTCTTTATCAAGACAAGATGCAAATATTTTAAAAGTTTATGCAAAAGGTTTAAATATTATTCAATGGTTGGAAAATCCTGATTCAACTCCTGGTAATGATTATTTATTATCAATTGCAATTTCTTGTCCAATTATTGCTGTTATTCAATTATCTCATTATGCTGTAACTGCAAAAGTCCTTGGTTTAAACCCTGGTCAATTGAAAAAACATTTAAAAGGTGCAACTGGTCATTCTCAAGGTTTAATTACTGCTGTTGCAATTGCTGCTTCTGATTCTTGGGCTTCTTTTAATGAACAAGCTTTAAAATGTGTTTCATTTTTATTTTATGTTGGTGTTAGATGTTTACAAACTTATCCAAATACTGCTTTACCTCCTTCTGTTGTTGAAGATTCAATTGAAAATGGTGAAGGTAATCCATACCCAATGCTTTCAATTAGAGATTTAACTCAAAAACAAGTTCAAAATTTTATTGATAAAACAAATAAACATTTACCTAATGAACAACATGTTACAATTTCTTTAATTAATGGTGCAAGAAATTTTGTTATTTCTGGTCCTCCAATGTCATTATATGGTTTAAATTTATCATTAAGAAAAGAAAAATCTGCAGTTGGTTTAGATCAAGCAAGAATACCACATTCAAAAAGAAAATTAAAATTTACAAATCGATTTTTACCAATTACTTCTCCTTTTCATTCAAATTTATTAGTTGATGCCATAAAATTAATATCAAATGATTTAAAAAGAGAAGGAATTACTTATCCACAATCTGATTTATCAATTCCTGTTTTTGATACTTTTGATGGAAAAGATTTAAGAAAATATGATGGTAATTTAGGTGATAGAATAATTGAATTAATTACTCATATTCCTGTAAATTGGCAAATTGCAACAAATTTTAAAGCAACTCATATTTTAGAATTTGGTCCTGGTGGCATATCAGGTTTAGGAGTTTTAACTCATCGTAATAAAGATGGTACTGGTGTTAGATTGATTTTAGCTGGCGTTTTTGATGGTGAATTAAATGAAGAATATGGTTATAAACAAGAAATTTTTGATCTTGATGATTTAAATATTAAATGGAATCAAAATTGGTTAGAAGAATTTAAACCAAAATTAGTTAAAACAAGTACAGATGATATTTATGTTGATACAAGATTTTCAAGATTATTAGGTAAACAACCAATTATGGTACCTGGAATGACTCCAACAACTGTTCATTCTGATTTTGTTGCTGCTACTTTAAATGCTGGTTATCAAATTGAAGTTGCTGGTGGTGGTTATTTTGATCCAATTGGAATGACTAAATGTTTAAAAGAAATTGAAAAATCTACAATTCCTGGAACAGGAATTTCTATAAATTTAATTTATGTTAATCCAAGAATGTTACAATGGGGGATACCAATGATTAAAGATTTAAGAACTGCTGGTTTCCCAATTGAAGGTTTAACAATTGGTGCTGGTGTTCCATCATTAGAAGTTGCTTCTGAATATATTAATGAATTAGGTATTAAACATTTAGGTTTAAAACCTGGTTCAATTGATGCTATTTCTTCTGTTATTAATATTGCAAAAAATCATCCAAATTTCCCAATTGTTTTACAATGGACTGGTGGTAGAGCTGGTGGTCATCATTCTTATGAAGATTTTCATGCTCCTTTATTACAAATGTATTCAAAAATTAGAAGACAATCTAATATTTCTTTAGTTATTGGTTCTGGGTTTGGTAGTTCTGAAGATACTTATCCTTATTTAACTGGTGAATGGAGTATTAAATATTCTTATCCACCAATGCCTGTTGATGGTGTTTTATTTGGTTCAAGAGTAATGACTGCAAAAGAAGCTCATACTTCTCAAGGAGCAAAATTGGCTATTAAAGATGCTCCTGGTGTTGATGATGATCAATGGGAACAATGTTATAATAAACCAACTGGTGGTGTTATTACTGTTGATTCAGAAATGGGTGAATCTATTCATAAATTAGCAACAAGAGGTGTGCTTTTTTGGGCAGAAATGGATAAAACTATTTTTTCAATTCCAAAAAAGAAACGTGTTGAAGCTTTGTTAAAGAAAAAAGATTATATTATTAAGAAATTAAATGATGATTTTCAAAAAACTTGGTTTGGTAGAGATAAAAATGGTGATTCTTGTGATTTAGAAGATATGAGTTATATTGATATTGTATCAAGATCAATTGAATTATTATATGTTAAAAAGGAAAAAAGATGGATTGATTTAACTTTAAGAAATTTTGTTGGTACTTTTATAAGAAGATTAGAAGAACGTTTTACATCAAAATCTGGAAAATTATCAATTTTACAATCTTTTAGTGAATTAGAAAATCCTTTTAAAGTTTTGGAAACATTAAATGAAACTTATCCTGATGCAAAAGATCAATTAATTAATGCTCAAGATAAAGATCATTTCTTAACTTTATGTTTAAATCCTTTTCAAAAACCTGTTCCTTTTGTTCCTGTATTGGATGATAATTTTGATTTTTATTTTAAAAAGGATTCACTTTGGCAATCTGAAGATTTAGCTGCTGTTGTTGGTGAAGATGTTGGTAGAACTTGTATTTTACATGGTCCAGTTGCTGCTAAATTTACAAATGAAATTAATGTACCAATTAAAGAATTATTAGATGGGATTTCAAAAGGTCATGTTTCTAAAATTTTAGAAGAAGAATATGATAATGATATTAAAAAGATTCCTGTTGTTGAATATTTTGGTCATAAACCTCCAATTTCAATTCGTCAAGTTTCACAATCTGATATTACTTCTGTTACTATTTATAGTGATTTAAAACATGATACTGTTACTTATACTATTGATTCTGATAATTCTTCAACTTTACCTTCTGATGATGCTTGGTTTACTTTATTAGCTGGTGATAAATATAGTTGGAGACATGCATTTTTTGCAACTGATTTAATTGTTCAAAATACTTTATTAGAACCAACACCAATTAGAAGAATTTTAAAACCAACTCATGGATTAAAAGTTACATTTAAAAATGTTAATGATTTAAACAAATTAATTATTACTGCTGAAGAACCATTACATAAAAAATTAACAAAAGTTTTAGAAATTAAAAAAGTTAATAAAGAACAAATTCAATTATTATTAATTGAATCAAGAACTGCTGATCATAAGCCTGTTGCTTTGGAACTTCTTTATAATTATAGACCTAGAATTGGTTATGCACCAATTGTTGAAGTTATGGAAAGTAGAAATGATAGAATTAAAGAATTTTATTGGAAATTATGGTTTGGTAATGATGATAAATTTGATTTAAATATTAATGTTAATAAACCAATTATTGGTGAAAAGATTAAAATTACAAAACAACAAATTGCTGAATTTGTTCATGCTGTTGGTAATCGTGGTGAAGCTTATATTCCAAGAGCTGGTAAAGAAACTTTTGCTCCAATGGATTTTGCAATTGTTGCTGGTTGGAAAGCAATTATTAAAGCATTATTTCCAAAAACCATTGATGGAGATTTATTAAAATTAGTTCATTTATCAAATGGTTTTAGTATGGTTCCTGGCGCTGAACCTTTAAAAGATGGTGATATTGTTTCTTCAAGTGCTGAAGTTAGAGCTGTTATTAATCAACCAAATGGTAAAGTTGTTGAAGTTTGTGGTACTATTTCAAGAGATAATAAACCTGTTTTGGAAGTTACTTCTTCTTTTTATTATAGAGGAAATTATACTGATTTTGAAAATTCTTTTCAAAAAAGTAAAGAAACTCCAATGCAAATTACTTTATCAAGTGCAAAAGATGTTGCTGTTTTAAAATCAAAACAATGGTTTCAAATTGATGATGAAGATTTTAATTTATTAGGTCAAACTTTAACTTTTAGATTAGAATCATTTGTTCGATTTAAAGATTATAATGTTTTTAGTGAAGTTTCAACAACTGGTCAAATTTTAGTTGAATTACCTTCAAAAGAAATTATTCAAATTGGTACTGTTGATTATGAAGCTTCTACATCTCATGGTAATCCAGTTATTGATTATTTAAAAAGAAATGGTAATGTTATTGAACAACCAATTTTATTTGAAAATGCTATTCCTTTTAAAACTTCTTCTGAAGATGGTTTAACTTTAAAAGCTCCTGCTTCAAATGAACCTTATGCTATTGTTTCTGGTGATTATAATCCAATTCATGTTTCAAGAGTTTTTTCTGCTTATGCTGATTTAAAGGGAACTATTACTCATGGAATGTATTCATCTGCTTCTGTTAGATCTTTGGTTGAAGTATTTGCTGCAAATAATGTTGTTTCAAGAGTAAGAGCTTTTAATTGTAATTTTATTGGTATGGTTTTACCTTATGATAATATTGAAGTTAAATTAGAACATGTTGGTATGATTAATGGTAGAAAAATTGTTAAAGTTTCTGCAACAAATAAAGATACTGAAGCAATTGTTTTAACTGGTGAAGCTGAAATTGAACAACCATCTTCTACTTATGTTTTCACTGGTCAAGGATCTCAAGAACAAGGTATGGGTATGGATCTTTATGAATCAAGTGAAGTAGCTAAAGCAGTTTGGGATAGAGCTGATAGACATTTCTTGGCAAGTTATGGATTTTCAATTATTGATATTGTTAAAAATAATCCAAAAGAATTAACTGTTCATTTTGGTGGACCAAAAGGTAAAGCAATTAGAGAAAATTATATATCAATGATGTTTGAATCAATTGATAAAGATGGTAAATTAAAAAGTGAAAAGATTTTTAAAGAAATTACTGAATCAACTACATTTTTCACTTTTAAAAGTAATACTGGTTTACTTTCTGCTACACAATTTACACAACCTGCTTTAACATTAATGGAAAAGGCATCATTTGAAGATATGAAATCAAAAGGTTTAGTTCCTTCAGATGCTTTATTTGCTGGTCACTCTTTAGGTGAGTATTCTGCTTTAGCTTCATTAGGTGATGTTATGCCAATTGAATCACTTGTTGATGTTGTATTTTATCGTGGTATGACAATGCAAGTTGCTGTTCCAAGAGATTCTCAAGGAAGATCAAATTATGGTATGTGTGCTGTTAATCCATCAAGAATTTCTTCTACTTTTAGAGATGATGCTTTAAGATTTGTTGTTAGCCATATTGCTCAACAAACTGGTTGGTTGTTAGAAATTGTTAATTATAATATTCAAGATCAACAATATGTTACAGCTGGTGATTTAAGAGCTTTAGATACATTAACAAATGTTTTAAATCTATTTAAAGTTCAAAAAATTGATATTGTTAAATTACAAGAAATTATGTCAATTGAAAAAGTTAAAGAACATCTAAATGAAATTGTTTCTGAAGTTAGTAAACAATCAGAAGAAAAAGAACAACCAATTGATTTACAAAGAGGATTTGCAGTTATTCCATTAAAAGGAATTTCAGTTCCTTTCCATTCATCATATTTAAGAAGTGGTGTTAAACCATTCCAAAATTTCTTGGTTAAAAAAGTACCAAAAACTGCTGTTAAACCTGCTAATTTAATTGGTAAATATATTCCTAATTTAACTGCTGAGCCTTTTGAAATTTCAAAAGAATATTTTCAAAAAGTTTATGATTTAACTGGTAGTGAAAAGATTAAATCAATATTAGATAATTGGGAGAAATATGAATCATCATAAATATAATATTATGGATAGTATTATGTTTTATTTTTGAATAGATTTTAAAGATATAGTTATAGCTAAATTTTTAAATTTAATGATGATTTGTATATATAGATAATTTTTGTTATAATATATCGTTGAGAGTTACAAGAGGTGGATTTATAATTATAAATAATAAATATAAATTAATATACATTAGTTGATTATATATAATCTATTAAGTGAAATGCTAAATCAGAAAATGCTCTTGCAAAATCAATATTATTAGTTTCATCCGGTAATTCTGTTATTATACACGATTTCACAAAATTAACATCTTCGTTATGTTCATCTACATTTGCGATATTATTCTTTTTTCTATTCCTTCGTTTCTTCTTTTTCGTTACTGTTTGAAATTTAAATTCTCCAGTTGGGATGGTAGAATTAAGTGAAGGTTGTGCAACTTTAACAACTTGATTCATAGAAGGACATTTAATTTTAAAATTTTCCGATGGTAACCGTAGGGCATGGACTAAAACATTATTTCCTAGTAACATTTTGGGATGATTATTTCTTAATATAATCTCGGTTAAATCCATCGGGGCATGCGGTAAAAAATAGAAAGTATCATGATTAATATTGATATCTTGATCAGAATGTTGATCGGTTGTCGTTGGTTCAGATATCGTAAAACCTAACTTTTCCAGACCCATTTGATTTAATACTACTTCTTTTGGTTCTACTGCATCAAATTCATCATTGTGATCCAAAGATAAAATAGGATCCCAGATCAATATCTTATCTTTAGTCACACCGAGTCTCTCGGCAATAAGGTCCAACAGCGCTAGCTGATATAAAGCAGGAGTACTTGTGAACGGTAAACCTATAGCAAGACATTGAATGTTTGTAGTGATATGAAGAGTAATTGTGTCGGTGATACACTCAAACAACGGAGAAGAGGATATTTCTGTTTTATATCGTTCAAAAATGGATATTTGTGATATTATCACGTCTTCGTCAGTATTAAGAGTATTACTTGTTTGTGATTGAGGGATTATCCTCTTCCGTTTGGATTGTATCATTATTTCAGTTTATATACTTGTCCTATTTTTACACCAACACCTTTGGATGGTGAAGTAAAAATTTAGAAGGTTTAGGATTATCCCACCAATCAAAAGTCACCAATCACGTTTCTCTTCATATAAATATTCTCTCAACATCTTTTTTTCCACTTTAGCTAATAAGCTCATCTCACCTGAAAAAAAAAACATTTATTATATTTGTTGATTCATGGAATAAATCTACCAACTACTTTAATTTTACACAAATATAAATACAAACACAACGAACGAGCAATGCGTCAATGCAAAGTTTTTGTCGGATCTTCTCATCCGGAACTGGGTCAGTTAATATGTAGTCGACTTGGTGTTCAACCTTCTCCATGCACCTTGAAAAAGTTTTCAAACGGTGAAACGTCTGTTCAAATCGGTGTTTCTGTTAGAGATGAAAACATTTATGTCGTTCAATCAAGTTCAAATAATGTTAATGATCATATAATGGAATTATTAATTTTGATCTCTGCTTTTAGAAGCGGTTCTGCTTCAAAAATTACTGCCGTTATACCTCATTTTCCTTATTCAAAACAAAGTAAGATGAAAAAACACCGAGGTGCTATTACGGCTCGGATGTTGGCGAATCTGTTGATCATGGCCGGTGCTGATCATGTTATATCAATGGATTTACATGCTTCGCAAATGCAAGGCTTTTTCTCAAAACCTGTTGATAATTTATATGGTGGTCCTACTTTAGCAAGTTGGATTCGTCATAATGTTCCTGATTATAAAAATTCCGTTGTTGTTTCTAAAAATCCAGGCGGTACGAAAAGAGTTACTGCTTTAGCTGATTCTTTAAAAGTTAACTTTGCAATGATTCATACTGATAGAAGAAGAACAAAGGACAATTATTTATTTAATAGTTACCCAACAACTGTTGATTTAAATAAAGCCGCTGTGGCAAAAAAAGCTGCTGAAGCTGCTAGAAGAGCAAGTTTTAACGCAACTGTTCATGAAGATCCTGAAGAGGATGGTAATATTGTTGTTGGTGATATTAGAACTGGTAGAATCGTTAAAGGTCATGTTGTTGAGGACACTTATCCAACTCCAGAATCAAGTGAATGTGATCCAATTGACATTGAAAAGGAAGATTCTGAAAATCCAAAAATGGAAGAAACCGCTTGGGGTGGATCTGTTGATGCAATGTCTGATGATGAAGAAGAAGCACCAAATCAATATAAAGAAGAAAAATTAATAACGTTGGTTGGTGATGTCAGAGATAAACCTGTTATTATTCTGGATGATATGATCGTTAGACCTAGTTCTTTCGTTGCTGCTGCTGAACATTGCAGATTAAATTGTGGTGCTAAATCTGTTTATGTCGTTGCTACTCATGGCGTTTTTAGTGAAGATTGTTTGGATGAATTAAGTAAAAGTTCATGTATTGATCATATTGTTGTTACAAATACTTATCCCATTTCACATGAACAAAGAGAAAAATATAAGAAACTTACTGTTATTGATGTTTCTGCTATATTTGCTGAATGTATAAGAAGAGATCATAATGGTGAAAGTATTTCTGTATTGTTTGATAATTTAGCAATGGGACAATTTGATTAAGTTAGTCAAGTTTTAACTATTTGTTTATATTGATTCTGATTCTGATTTTGATCTTGATACTGATTAGATTTATCACTCTCATTAATCTTTTATTTATTTTAGATTTGCTTTAAATTTGTTTTATGACACAATTTCTAAACATAATTGCAATTCACAATCACAATAACAAACACCATCTTATTTACTAACTATCAATTTACATTTGAAAATAAAAAACAATAAATTTTTATACAAGTATTATAGCTTACTTTTACATAAATTAAACAAACATTATATTTATAATATTGATGTTGATTATCATATATTATTTATTTTGATTTTTAGTTTTCATTTTTCATTTTTCGTTTCATTGATATTTGAGATTGATGATTGAAACCCCAGCGATGCAATTCATGGGATTGCAGGATACTCTTGAATTCTTACAAGATGTTATCTTAACGGAGCGTTGGTAGATTAAACAAATTATATTTATTTATATGATTTAAAGATATTTGTTGCTGTTTTTTTTTTAAAAAAAAAATAGTGCTTATTTTAAATTGAGAAAGATAAATGTTTTTTCTTGATTTAAAATATGGTATCTTACATTTTTATTTTTGTGTATTTAGTTTTAATTTCAAATACACTTGAAAATTTGTAATTTTTGTATGATCATGATACATGGTGGATCATTCTGTAAAAGTTTTGTTTTGTCCTTACATAACTATTTTTGGTGTACTATAGGAAAAGCCCGATGCTCCTCAAGTAGATACGAGCCTTAGATTTTGATGAGAGTGTCTGTCTCGATGATTATTGATGGGCTCGCCATTTATCATATAGCCTATTAGCATCTCCTGACTGCGCTATAACTTGCACTAATATAATTTCTAGTGAACAAGTAGAACTTTGCCACATACACCGTCACTAGTGAATCAATTTATTCATAAATCTAGAAGCACTTTCCAGATTGAGATCCAATAGGAAAGGCAATCTTAATCAATCACCGATAAGGTTGGAAAGCAATATCGACAACTTCATTCTTCATCAATACACAAAATAGGTTTCCATTATGATCCCTTGTTACATTAATATTAAACTTGCCACAGTTTCCTAATAATGGAGGGTTAATAGTACTAATTGAAAATCCTTTAAGCAAACAATATTTTTTTTCAAATTTCAATCCTAAATAGATTATAAATGTTTTAAACATTTTTTCCTTAGATTTTTAGTAAAATCATAAACAACATTACCATATCCATAGTAAAAGTTGCTAATCTTTTTGAATCGCCATCAACTGAAGCAGGCCATAAAACTGATTATTTATCTTCTAAATTTTTAAATTCTTTAAATAATATTAGATCTTCTTTATTCAATATCGTAATAGTACAATACAGATTAACAGTAATCATCTTATTATTAACTATAAATAATGGAACTGGTCCTTTATGTGTTACTTCATTCGGTAATGTAATTGTTTCATTTGTTTGTAAATCTAGAACTGTTAGTGTGTTGTAGTTACTAACATAAGTATTGATCATTTACTCTACCATATATAATACCATTGTGAATGCGAATACCATCTATCCCATCTTTTCCTTTTATAACGAGTTGTAAATTAAATTGTAACCGATGTTCCAAATTATCAAGGCTTGATTTCCAAAACCCCATAAATTCATATCCAAAACATATAATATACTCATTGTATAAAGCAACACCATTTGAATACACAAAATATTTCCTTGTAATGGTAATATCAGACGATCTATCGGTCTAAAATCTGGTAATTTCCAAGTTATCCAAGAGCCATCTAATGAACCAGAAACCAAACATTTATCATTAATATCCATATGTGTAACACTATCGAAATGAAATGTGGTATCATTCTTTTCTATTAGTTCTAACAATCCGTTGTTTAATATTAGAGGTCTAAAAAGCTCATGGTTTAGATTTCCTAACACTCTTAAACATTGAAAAGTTTCATTATCCCAAATTCTTATTGTACAATCTTTTGAACCAGTTATAATCCAGTTTTTATAAAATTTATAACAACATGTTTTAGAAGAATGACCACTTAAATTATGTTTTGTGAATTTATCATTTTTCCAATTAAAATTTAAGGGATAACGTTCCTTGTATAATTCTAACTATGAATCAGTTTCTGAATCATCATTATAGCATTTCCATGATTTTTGATCTTGAAACTTTGATTTCCATATACCATCATTTTCAGCTATTTGTTTCCATGATTTAGATACACCTCTACAATTAAGTAAAGTTGTTGGTAGCAAACCTAAGAAGATTATTTCAGATATTTCATAGGGAAGAGATCGGAAAAAAAATCGATTGTTGTCTCAAGATTTTTGTATAAGAACATTTTTTAATTGTTTAAATGGTTGTTTTTTACAAGTGAGAAGAAATGAAAGCTTATAAAGGGTTACGAATTTTACTCCTTGTTTTTATGCAATCGAGTAAATTTGTATTCAAATGTGGGCTAATATAGGTCAACAAGTGGTCTAAATTAGCATTGTATTTAGTGAACTGTAGACTCCCAGTTCATATGGCCAAAAGTTTATTGCATATTATGCAGAATAGTAGTAGAGCTATGCAATACATATTCACCCTGAGTCCAACAACTACTTGTACACACCCATTTTTGGACAAAATCAATAGCTAATAAACGAGCTCCTTCTTCAAGAATAGAGAAGATTTTGGTGGAATTCTTCTCGTGATAATGTGGGTTTGAGGAAAGTTCTTCATTTTTGGTTGAGTTACTGATTATTGTGTTTTAGATCATATATCAAATGCCTGTATCTAGCCGTTACGCCACAAAGCTAATTAACTTATTGTGAACTCTTCAAGTGTGCCATATATCCAACAGATCATATAGACATTCTTGTTAGAGTTTTTGTTTTCTCTTTGATATCACTTAAGCTTGTATCTCATCCCGGGTTTGCATGTCCAATATGGCAAGTCCACAATTACAAAAAATGCAATATTTGCTGTATGCATAGTACATCAAGTGGACGAAATTAAGTGAAACTCATGCGCGTCATCTTCCACTCATATTTGACGTTCCACGATTCCAGCCTCTCCAACTGTTCATCATAAAATCTGTGAGAATGTCTTGCAAAACACTGAGGACAAATACAAGTGTAACAAAATCCTTAATGTATTAGAATAAAGAAAAATTTTGCATTACATTACATATGCTCAACTCTCTTTATATTAATAAATTCTTTTGTTTTATATCTATATTAAAGAATTTATATATGATTTCTATTTATATTTTATATTTTTAAATAGATTGGTTTAAGTATAATATAAACATTTGTTTCTCCCTATTTTTGAAAAAACCAATTTATTATTGTTGATTAATAAACTATCTACTTTGAGAGCTTGAAATATGACAGATACAGAAATGCCCGATGCTATTTCTCAAAATCAATACAAATCAACAATGTAAGGCTAGTTGTAGAAATCAAATTTTGGTAAAATTGAATGGTTTACCGCCTCTCCAATCCAATACGAAGCAATATAGATTCGAGAGCGTTACCACACAGTTTCTGGGAAAGCAATGAAACAGATCACAACAAATATTAGTAGGAATCTTTTAATACCTAGAATGGCACGGCTCCCACAGTTAAACAAGAAACCCCTAAAGAGCATATATAACCTTACAGCTATAGTATGTAGATTTATAATAAAAAATCCCAATTTTTTGTTTTATTGTTTCTAAAATCTATCTTATTCATAATATCGTGAACAAATATAAATATCTATACCTCAACATGTTCAATTTCATTTTTAGTTTCTTGTAACTTCTTGTCAAGATAGTCTCTATGTTCGTCTTTAACTCCATCACCAAATACTTGGGCAACCTCTTCTAAACTATAACCTCTTGTTTCTGGTAAAAGAAAGTACGCAATAACAATCTCGAAAGCTAACCAGCAAGTCCAGACTATATAATATTTCCATTCAATACTATCCATTGCAACAGGATTAACAAAACCATTGAAGATACTAGTTATTTGACTTGTGAAGACAAAAACAAGAACACCTTTGGATCTAAGATTATAAGGTAAAATTTCTGTTAAATATAAGTATGGTAAACCACTCAATGCTATATCATAACAGGCATCAAATAAGAAAATCATAGCAAGAACACCATTAGCTAAAGATTTCTGCTCAAAATTTCTCTTTTGATTGTAAGCTGAAAGAACTGTCCAAATTAGATAACAAACCATCATCGACATTAAACAACCTAAAAACATTTTACGYCTATCTACTTTATTTGTAAGGAATGTTGCGGAAAATGCAATAACTTGATTAAAACACATTAATGCTCCATTAATTACTAATTGTGTAACACTTGTTGTTATACCAATAGAATTTAAAACCTTTACTAAATAGTAACTAACAAGCGCATTACCTGAAAGTTGCATCATAACTGGAAGRAAAAAAGAAATTAAAAATCTATGAAAATTTGCTCTAGTTTTAAAGAATGTTTTCAATCCTACTTGTTTTTGTAACTTTTCAAGTTCAATTGCTTGTTGAATTTCATATAATTCAAAATCAATRAATGTAKTTGCTTCTTCAGAATYATCATYRCCAGTRTGATATTTCTTTAAGACATTTCTAGCATCTGATATACGACTTTTTGCAACTAAGTAACGTGGAGATTCTGGTACAAATGGTATAAAAACTAATTGAATAAMYGSYGWAACWSCTTGTAWAAGARCTGGARTCCTCCAACACCATGAATTATTAATAAAATAGGTACCTAAAGTTATCCACGCGGCAATTAAAGCCCCTAACCACCAAACTGTATTGAAAATAGATGTTATAATTTCCCTTTGTGCAGGATATACGGTTTCTGTAATTAATGTTGGACATCCAATACCAGATAAAAATACTCCACCACCTAGGATAATTCTTCCAACAATGAAACACGCATAACCATTAGCTGCTGTTTGAATTACTACTCCTATGATCATTATAATTGCACCATATAATATACAGCTTTTTCTGCCATGTGTATCGGAGAGCCAAGTTGAAAACCAACAGGTTAGGAAGAAACCAAATGTCACACCAGATGTAAGCGCTCCAAGAGTTGTTCCAGATGGATTACCCATATAATCCATCCAAATATCTAGGGATTGCAAGCCGTTCAAAAGAGAACCATCATAACCGGTAGTAGCAGAGGTTAACATTGGTATAAGTAAAAGCATGTTAAGCTTTAAAAGGTACGGATACTTATACCATGGTTTATCTAACTTTGGTAAAACATCTTGAAGGGTTAACGGTTGACCATTCAATTGAGATGGTGTTGTATTGTTGAAATTAACGTTTTCTTTGTTTGCAACATCAGTTGCCGTTGAATCATTATCTTCTGTATTCATTTAATTTGAATTTATTCTTTATATTGAATTATTATATTGCTACAGGAAATACGTAACTTTATATATATATAAATATAATTCATTTACCCTATATCTACATATATCAAAAAGTAGATTTCAATATTCCGGGAAAAAGATATTGAGGTCATTCGGTTTTGGATACTGTATGGTCAATATTAGACCTAATTATAAAAGGTAATAATATCCTATTATCCTGTAGTTATTGTTAGGCTAGCTATAACCAAAGCTGATATAAGTGCTGTGGCCTAGGAGTCGACTGATGCACTTAAATTTATGATAATTATTGGTTTAAACAAGTTTATTGGTTATTAATCATAAGATATAAAACATGAAAAACAACTTCTAATTTAACTTAAAAAGCTTTAGCTGAAATGAAAAGTAATTCATTGTTAATGTTATAATTACACCGCATGCTTATTTGCTCTTATAACAATATTATATATAGATTAAAAATATCAATGAATATGTCTAACCTTAAGCCTTAATCAGCTTGATCATATGATGTAATACATAGTAAAACCCTCTACAATTTTGATATTACGATAGCAAAAGTCTCTTTACCTTCGGTCCTATACGTATAGTATGTATCGGTGTTTCGAAGTTATGATGCATATAGGCCTACAATGATATTAATATATCATCTTAGCGGCTTTAGCCTATAGCTACACTAATACTATATACATATATATCTATTGTACATGTTATATAGTACAGTTTTATATCAATTTTATAACTATTTCATAAGCTGATTATAATATATAGCTAGTTCATCATGAATCATGATTAATATTAATGATCCTAATATCAATAATGAAGAAGAATGGGATATTTTAATTTTAGATCTGATATATGTTTGTCAAGAGTTAAAATACATTTTCGAATATAAGTTAAATGGAACAATCGCAGATGTTATACGTGATAATTATGAAGCTTCCGGAAGAATAAAACAGTCTCAATCGCAATATTAATATTATAATGATTGTGAAGAAACCAAGACCGGAAATATAAAGAGGTAAATGTAATGTTAAGATCTCAGCCACCACTCCAGTGACTCCACTTACACTCGTCTCTATATATTATTGATGCATATATGACAGAAAACTGGAAGCGTATATTTCTGTTCAATATAGGTTTAAGTTTGCAATATTAGTAGAATAGTATAATCTATTGTAGATATTCAGACATGAAAACGTATTAGTTATAAACGGAAAATAATTAAAGTATTATATTGTTATTGGTTATTCAAATATATGAATAAATCCGCAATACTAGGTATTTAACATATATCTAGATGTGGGTTCTCACATATCTGTGGAGAATATCCGGAGATCCTTTAAACTCATGTTATGATTTGTGGAGCATCTGGAGATTCCTGCAATATTGTATTTTAGTCACTGTATATAATTATTAGTTTTCCGCTTTATTCTCCATATAATTAATATTATAATAATAACTTGATAAGTTATATATGGCACACCAAACATCTCTTGTTCCACATTTATTTGGGTTTTATGTTTGCTTGAAGTATAATAGTTATTTAGCAGTTATATCAATTTTCCTTACTATACTTAGTATACTATAATCCACAGTCCGTCCGATACCAATGTCACAATTTGAGCTTGATGATTATAAGAATATTTATAATTATGAACTACGTACAAGAAGTGGAATAAATTGGAAATGCATTATCAGTTTATAATTAACGTTATAAGATCCGTATTTTGTATTTTACGACTAATCTGTAGCTCTACCCTCTAGAAATGCCCAAATTAAATTCTGTTATTAAACTAGGAAGTTAATTTTCCGAATTGCAATTGGAAGATGATCTATTATCGTCATGTATCTGATTACATTATATAATACTTATATGAGAGTGAAATTAAGGAGAAATCAAAGCATCTTTATAATTAAGTATTTAAACAATAAATTGTCCATATAAATCTTAATATTTACTGAACACTCATATTTAGCTATACATTTTCAACCAGTCATAGAGTATTACACAAAGAGTATTTAATATCAAATATGTCAACGGGATTTTTAAAAGTCAACGGGACTAAAATAGTTAATGAAAATGGAGATCAAGTTGTATTAAAGGGAGTTGCCTTAGGTGGTGTTTTATTAATGGAGAACTTCATGACAGGTTATGCAGGGTCCGAAACTGAGCATAAAGAACCTTTATTGAAAGTATTAGGGAAAGAAAAATTTGAATATTTCTTTGAAAAGTTTAGAGAATACTATTTTACTGATAAAGATGCTGAATTTTTAAAATCTTTAAGTATGAATTGTATTAGAATTGCCGTTAATTATCGCCATTTTCTTGATGATTCTGATTTGTTTAAAATTAAACCTGAAGGGTTCAAGCGTTTAGATAGATATGTTGATATTTGTACAAAACATCAAATATATTGCATCATTGATTTGCATGCTGTTCCTGGTGGTCAAGGTACTGATCAGCATTGCGATAATGGACTTCATAAGGCAATCTTTTGGAACTTTGGCCATTTCCAAGATGCTGCTGTTAATCTTTGGAAAGTTATTGCTGATCATTATAAGGATAACACCTGGATTGCTGGTTACAATACTTTAAATGAGCCATGTGATTCAAAACATTATCGTTTAATTAACTACTATTCAAGAGTTGAGAAAGCAATTAGATCGGTTGATCCACATCATATTTTATATCTTGATGCAAATACATATTCAATGGATTTTAGTCATTTTCCAGAGGAGCCTTTTCCAAATAGTGTTTATGCTATTCATGATTATTCACTTCTTGGATTTCCTGGACATCAGACTTACATCGGATCAGACTTTCAAAATGAAAAATTGAAAAAACAATATTATGATAAGATAACGCTTATGAAAAAAATGAATGTACCAGTGTATGTTGGTGAATTTGGTCCAGTTTATGCCTCAGAATTCAGAGGAGATAAAGGTGTTGAAGCGACAAATGATGCTAGATATAAGTTGCTGAATCATCAAATTGAAATGTATAATCATGGCGATCCTGCAGGAGACAATAAACCGGTTTCTTGGACTATTTGGTGTTATAAAGATATTGGTTTGCAGGGACTAGTTTATGCTTCTCCGACTTCCAAATGGTATCAATTATTAACTCCTTGGTTAAAAAAGAAGTTACGTTTAGGAGTTGATAAATGGGGTGCACAGCCAGATCCCGCGGTTGAAAAGTTATATTCAGATTTGAGAGATCATTTTAGAGAAGTAATTCCCAAAGAGCACCATAAAGCATTGTATCCATCAAATTGGACCATAGATGATTACGTGAACAGAATGACAAGAGAGCTCTTACTTGGCCAATATTTGGGGTATGAATTCGCTGATTATTTCAAAGGATTATCTTTTGAAGATCTAGATGAATTGGCAGCTTCTTTTAAATTTGAAAATGTTGAGAAGAGATTAAAGTTGAATCAATACTTGAAGGAAAATTAGATGGACAAATGTGGAACATGCATTGAAAATTTATATGGACGAATTGATTCCATTGAAGGTTTGGATGCCTAGCTATTTATATAGTTATAAGATATAAACTAATATTTGATTTTATTTAAAATAAGTAATAAATAATGAGCCATAAATAAATATCAATTCACAAAAATAATAGAAATGTTTTTTATAATTTATACGATACATAACAATCGTACAATTCCTTAACTATAAATTTGCAGTCAGCAAAACAGGTTTAACACCAATTTATTGATCATTTCGAATACAACCAGTAATATCGGTCAATTCAGTTGGGCATACAACTTGCTCAAATGTAACACTTGGATTATCATCACCCTCAAACCAATCAAATCTCCAATCACAGCCTGCTTGGATTTGAGTGGGTAAAGCATCGCATGCACTAGCTGAACTAACACCACCGTATTGTTGTCCCCAAATGGAACTACTATAACTACTCCATTGGGATGAACAACCAGAGTAAATACCTTGACCACCACCTGGCATGGCAAGATCAAATTGATTAGAGCTTAAGTCACTACCAGTATTGGTAGCTTGAATAATCATTTTCTTTCCTGCGAGAGTGGTATCAGTGAAGGTTAATTGATAACAAGAACAACACATAGAATCATCACTACCTCCAGTCAATGAAACGGCAGCAAAACCATAGGCCAAATCATCGGAGACTTTAAACGGTTGCTGATCCGAGCACATATAAGCAGTACCTCCGGTGCATCCACTTTGAACGTCAACTCCCAAAGTTGTAACACCATTAGCAGCACAAGCAGCAACTGGTGAAGAAACATCAGCTTTACCGGACCAAGAACAGGATGGTTTACAACAATCCCAGTACCTAGTGGTACTACCAGTACCAGACTTACCACCAGATATAACTTTGACTGAAGAAGACGAAGAGGATGATGAAGAGGCCACTGATGTAGCTTTGGTTGTAGCCTTGGTTGTAGCTTTGGTTGTAGCTTTGGTTGTAGCCTTGGTTGTTGTAGCTTTAGCTGTTGTAGCAGCCTTAGTTGTGGCCGTAGTATCTGTACCAGGTAAACATTGATGATAATAATCATTTTGACTCTGGCAAGTACCAGAAGCACAACAGGTTGCTCCAGTCCATGAAACACCACCACATTGTTGGTAAAGTTCTGCGCAAGACTCAGCAAGTGAACCACTCACTAAAGCACCAAGGAGAATCAGGTACGTTTTCGAATAAACCATTATAATTATGAGGAAAGCAAAACAAATAATAATCAAACTGCAATTGATGATAGAAAAAACTAAGAGGGAATTCACTCTTATATTTATAACACTTCATCTTATATATATCTGAAGATACCTTGATACATGAGGTGGTTGAAAGGCGAAAATTCCAAAGCTTGCAATTGAGTTTGAACAAGAAACTTATATATTATAATACGAGCTTATAAGAAGCACTGAAGAAGTGTTTCAAATAACGATAATTAACGATATCGATGAATGTTAACCCTATAGCGCTAGCTAAGATCTATCTCAAATCTCCCCTAAAATAAGAATGTAGCAAATTAATCCATGTTCATGTATATCTGTATCAGATTTAACGTATACGTTACAATTGCCTATTGTACCACTTTTATACTACAGTGGTTAAGGATCGTAATGTTAAATAAACGTATAGACTAAATTACGTACCAAACACGAGCGTGGTACCAACCACGAGCACCCATATGTACACCTAAGAAACACAAATTCTAAATCATTTTTTAAAATTTAACAAATTTATTTATTGATTATATTAAAGGTACCGACAAGGGAATCTCTAGTAGTTTCTTTTATAAAGATTAAACAAACGCTAGCATTTGGCGTCTGAACTCAGCTGGTTCGAACTTCTTAGTACTTCGTAAATGAAAAAGCTTACAACTAAGTAAATACATAATTAATTCTAAAAAAATTATAACAGATTGATGTAACAAACTGACATGAACGCCCTAACGCTAGCTATGCACCAAATTACCGCCTATGAACTTCTATGAATAAAATTAATTTCGATACTTTCAAAAACAATATATAATTGGTCACCGTATTTACACTTAGCTTCTATATCTTTTGATGATATTTCCTCAGAGGGCGTTATTGTAATGCAACATTGTGCGAGATACAACATTTAAATATTTGAACACATATTAAACTTGGAATCTAACAATTTCCATCCATATCAATCAATTATAGATATGTAATGTAATCCATTTTTTTTGATGTATAGCCTATATATATATGGTATACAAGTAACAAAAACCAATTATGATAGTTCAGCTCCCTTTCTATCTTTCTAAAGTCCAAAATAAACTAAATGCGAGGTTCGATTAATAATTAATGATGTAAGACATATAATTGATCCATTCTCAATGTCGGGTAACTTCGTATTTAAATATTTATCTCTTACTTTTGTCGCTTGTTTCAGGGATACAAGTTTTATTATATATTAGTCGTTATCTTTGATATCACATATTAAGCACCAATAGGTTCTTGATTCGTTAATTTCTACAATAGTATAATTAGCACAGTACCAATAAGTCTACTGGATATCTTTTAACATATAATATATTACTTTTTTATCTTAAATCAAACTTATAATATCAGACTTCGAAGAATCAATATACATGTATGCAAGATTTACGATTTACAGAAATTCTTACATAAATTGGTACGTAAAGTCACGGAAAATACTGTGATTACCACAAAGTTGGCAAATGTTGTGCAATTTTCTAAATGTTCTTCGATATTCTCCCCGTATACTTGTTCATGATATAGGCCTATGTATGTATGTATAATTATAAGCTTAGGACTTTTTTTTTTTTTTTGTTAATCCAGACCTTTTTGTAATTGAATAATGGCTTCAATTGAGTTAAAGATATTTACATTTTACATGGACAATTAATGGCATTGTTAAATTTAAAAAAAATATTTTAGTTGTTGTGTTTCTTATTAGAGGGAGGTTACTAGTGGGCAATGGCCATACCCTATTTGATGGTTAAGGGAGTAGAAGGACGAATATTTATGTATAATAGGAAGAAATTTGATATAATTACATGTTTGTTAGTGGTAGATTTAGATCCAGAACTAAACTCCTTTATAATTAATTTAAAATATAACTTATACAGTATACGTATATATCAGCACCAGAAATCATACCATCGTATAAAGAAAGGTTTAGAGCGTAACCTTTGTTTATGTTCTGCAATTTCTTGTTTATATAAATCTATATCATGTTCCCTTCTCCCAGTATCAATATCAATTTCTTCTATTGGAATATACCATCTCCAATTTCTAGTCCATAGTTTATGACCAAAATATAAAATCAAAATAATAATAACTGAGAGATATCCTTTAAAGAACTTTAATGCATCCGGTTTTAAACCAATAGGAAATAAAGAAATCCAAAATTGGGTAATGATGACTATGATAGATATAAATATAACATAATAAGAGCCCCAGATTCCTGTCATTGATTCATATGATAACTCATCTACTCCTCGACCTTGATAATCAAGAGTATATCTAAATCTGATATGAGTTGCAGCAATTGATCCCCATACAAATATAGAAGATAAAGAGGATACGGCCATAAGCCAATGAAAGATTTGCCATTCTTTATCAGAAGCAGCCAAAAGGCACAATAAACCTAGAACCATTGTTACAAGAATTCCAAAAAGAGGTCGACCTTTTCTATCAATATAAGATAAGAACTGTGGAGCTATACCTATAGTAGCCATTGCCGCAAGTATTCTTGAGCTTGCAAAAACAGCGGCATTACTTATTGATGTGACGGAAACAATTACAACAACATTCATTATTGTTGGAAATGACTTTACACCTGCATTGCTGAGAGCAATAACAAATGGACTAGTAGTTATATTATCTGATTCATCAACTGTTCTGCTTAGATGTGGATCATTATAAGGAACCAAAAAACCAACAATTAATAAAGAAACAAAATAAATCAAAAATATTGTCCAGAAAATTTTCTTTGTTGCTTTAGGTAATACTTTTCTTGGATTTTTAGATTCAGCAGCTGCCAAACCAACTAATTCAGTACCATTAAATGAAAAAACACTAGTTATAAAAACATAACATACACCTTTAAACCCATTTGAAAATGCTCCTGGATCATGCCAATATTTTGCACCAATATAACCTTCTTTGTGAACAGTTGTTCCACCACAAATAAGAGTAATTCCACAAATAATAAAGCCAGTTATTGAGGTTAATTTTATTACAGAAAAAATAAATTCTGTTTCTCCAAACACACGGACACCAAATAAATTTATCAAACCTACAACAACGTAAGATGGTGCTATCCATGCAACAGAGTTAACATCCATTCCATGTGTCCAATAATGTATTGACATTGCAGCGGCAACTAAACTAGTTGGTAATATTGTGAGCCATCTGATAACATAACTCCAAGAGACAGCAAATCCCCAAGATGAATCTATAAATCGATCAAAAAGGATTGTGAAAGATCCAGCAACCGGAAGTGTAGTTGCCAATTCTCCTAGTGCATTGAGCATTGCAAATAACATTGAACTTATTATGACGGAAGAAAACAAAATACCAGCTGGTCCACCCATTTTAAGAGCATAACCAGATTCAACAAGTAATCCAGTACCAATTGTAGCTCCGATTGCAATCATTTGTAAATGTCTACCTTTAAGACTTCTTTTTAATGGTACACTTGCAATCAATAGTCGGGCATTTTCCTCCTTAGAATGAGATCCATCTATCTCAATTATTTCATGTCTTTTAAAAGAATCTTTGAATGATTTCCATTTAGATTCACTTTTGAGACTACTATCAGAATCAGATGCTGCGCTGCATATACTATTTATATCCTTTCGATTTATATGTTTATTTTGCGATTGTCTTTTGATAATTCCATCTTCAAGCATCTTCGTCATATACAGCTATTATAAAACAACTGCAATTGATTATATTTAATGAAAAATATTGGTTATAGATTTGGATTTAAGTTATGTAAAAGTAATTGTATAAAAAAAAGTAATTGGAAATAAAAGGTTTTTTTCAACGTGAACATCAAACATTAAGTATATTTTAATTGATAGGTTGTCATTGACTCGGAATAATTGCAAATAAATGTTTATAAATGTATGTAAATGAAGGGATAATAACATGGATAGCTTATCCTTGGTGGAAAGAGGTAATATCTGCTGCGAAACCTATGAGATGAGCCTGAAGATGCTACATTTTCAGGTAGATTGGGTAGCTCCGTTATGATTTGGGATCAGGTTAGTAAATGGGGAAATATGGATACGAAGGAGGAGGAAGATATAGCACATTAAATAAGTATATCAGCTTCTTTTACCTACAGGTCTGCCTTCATTTTATAAATCAGATTCCAGGGTTTCTGCTCTCAACATTATCGTCTGGACTTACCAGCCATCGAAATGCCTTTGTAACCTTACACATGCGAACCTTAAGCTTTACTTCGCCCTTGCGCCATTATATAGTATATACCCACGATGGCTTCCGGCGGCGGAGTTGGATGTTACTAGTTAGAAATCTTTTTCATTACACTTTTAAACCATATTTCCATCAAAATAATTGATAAGTCGTACTTATAATTATAAGTTAATACTGTGTTTAATCCTTGGATGAACTGGAAAATGATAGATTTGATTTGGTATATGCCCCTACCCCGCCAGGAGACAGACCGGATGCACGTAAACTCAGCTAGAGTATTGGCCGATAAACACAATTCTAATATCTACCATGTACCAGCCAGGTATATCTTCCCGGGAAGAAGCACACCAAGCTTCCGGAGCAAGTTTCTGATATGCACAGTAAATGTCTTCTTATATTGTATCACGTGCCACAGTGCGGGTAACAGAAGAGCTGAATATTTTCACCCCTTCGATGTTTCAAACCTCCCCCCACATAGTTACGTTTGCAATGTCAGAAGAGAGAAGCCGTAAAAGAGGATGTAAGTGATATTTGAGTAGTGATCTTTTTATTTCCTGGATCTTCAATGTTGCTCATGCTGACAATTTTTTACTTTGAAGATAATGATGATGGCAGAGATCGAAATGTTAAAAGGTCGCGTCCTCATCCTAGAATAGAAGATGTTACGCGTCGTTTATGTCAAGACATCTGTGAAATTGGTGAATCTGTAAGTTCTTATAAATTCACTTTTTAAAAAATGCTTTTATAGCTAACTCTAGGTGTTTTAACTTATGTTTAGTCCCATAGAAAATTACTTGGAACTCTGGAATATATGGCAAAGCCATTATCAATTGAAATTGACCAAGAGCCATCATTCCGAAAAGCAATTTTGTCAACGATTTATGCTGTTACAATTGAACAACCACATAAGCAATTGGTGTTATCCGGGTTGATACAAATTGCTAGTGTTCAAAATCCAATTGTTGGAAAATACTTGATTGAATATTTGCATAGTAAAGCTCAGGAATTAATTGATAATGTAATATCAGGAGAAACAAAAGAAAATGTTGGTGATAATTCTGGTGATTGGAATAAATTAAAATTAATATTAAGATTTTTTTCATGCTTATTACCAATTATTGAAAATGAATCGTTAATTAAAATCTTTAAACAATTTATAAATTTAGCAATTGATTTACAAAGTGAATCACCAAATGAAAGAAATTGTTTAGCACAAGAAATTATTTATAATACTTTATTAGCCATTCCATTTATTTCAGTAATTGATCCAATTAATGATGAATATAAACAATTGGCTACTGATATTTATAAAGAAATTTTAAAGTTCCCAGTTATAGAAACAAAATCACTAGATATCATCTCACCATTTGTTTCAGATGTCGAGGATTCACCATATACTGCACAATCTCTCATATCATTGGCATTTATCGCATTAGAAAAAATTGCAAATAATAATTGGAATATTGATATTTTCCCTGATATTACTTCAAGAATTGAACCTGCAATAAATGATAATTTAGGTAGAGCAAGAAGATTGGAAAAACATAACCTTCCTGCATTATCAATACCAAATAGTGAAGCTTTCACCAAATATTCAAATTTAAATTATACAAATGGTAATGTTGATTCATTATGGAAATATCCAAGAATATTCTTCAGATGTTATTTATCTGGTATTTATGAAACTGTACCACCAGTTGATACTTTTGAAAGCTTAATTTTTAGAGATATTTGTACAGATTTTATTGAATCTATGGATTTCAATAGAAAAGAAGTTTCAAGACAATTGATTACATTAGATTTATTCTTTAGACCAACGGCTTTTGCTGAACCTGGTATTTCAATTGATCAATTACGATCAACAGATATTGATGGAAACACAATTTCAACATGGAAAGTTGAAGATGTTGCAGTTGAAAGTGTATTCTCACAAATTATGTCATTACCACATTTAACACATCCGCCAGCTTATTTCTTTTCAATACTTGTTGAATGTTGTTTAAAATCTGCTACTACAATTGCACCAGTTTTTGGTAGAGCAATTCGTTTTTTTTATACACATTTAATATCAATGGATTTTGAATTAATTCATAGATTTTTAGATTGGGTTTCTGTTCAATTATCAAATTTTGATTTTACTTGGAAATGGCAAGAATGGGTTGAAGAAATAAATAAATTAAATGAAAATGAAAATTATTATCATCCAAAAATTATATTTTTAAAAGAATTTATTTGTAAAAATGTTAGATTAAGTTCAAGGGATAGAATTAAAATGAATTTAATTGAAGATTTCCATAAATATTTAAACACAAGTTTATTAAATAGAGAAGAAATGAAAAAATATGATTTACAAGTTATGGGAGAAGATTTGGAAAAATCTGAAAATGATGATAAAGATGAAAGTATGAGTGATGATGGAAATAAAAATAAAAATGATAATGATGAAATTGATGATGATTATACAAAAGAAGATCCTATTTTAAAATTATTAGAACCAAATTCTCAATATATTCAAGAAACTCAAAATATTTTATCATCATTTAGAGAAGATTTTTCAGACGAAGATATTGAGAAATTAATATTAGAAATTATTGAAAAAGTTGAATTAAAATCACCAAACTTAAATTCTGAAAAATTTATTATAAATTCAACATTTCAAATAATTTGTTTTCTTGGTTGTCGTTCATTATCACATATTGATACATATTTCAATAAATTTAGTAAAAGATTACAAAATATTATTTTTAAAAATGATGAAGATGAAGAAAAAAATCTTGAAAGACAACAAATTGCAATTTCATCAGTTTTAAGATTTTGGAATCCTCAACCATATGTTGGTACAGTGGTTATTAAATTAGCATCAAATTATTCTATTTTTACACCAATGGCAATTGTTAAATTTTGTTTAAATGATGAATTAAATTTGGTTATTAGAACAAATTATGGTTATGAATTATTTTTTAATAATCTTGATTATATTTTAAAAGATGATAAAGAATCTTTACAAAATGATTTTGTTTCAATTTCAAAACAAATAATTGTTAGAATTAAACAAGCATATGAAGAAAAAGAACAAGAGGGTTCAATTAAAGAAGATGGAAAGTGGAAATATTGGTGGTATAAAGGATTATGGAAATCAGTTATAAGGAAATATTCAAATATTTTTATTCCAAATATGGAATTGATTAAACAATCTGGGATTGATACTGGTATCTCTGAAATTGAAGAATATATTTCTAAATATGTCGATGAATTGCAAGAATTGTAATTGTAGTTATATATAATTAGAATCATAAATGTTAAATAAAAAAATTAACCTCGTATAACAACTCTAGATCTAATGCATTATACCATTCTGTAAGTTACATTACAACAGTCTTATTCTTATTCAAAACAATCCTCCTAAAAGTTATCCTCCCATTTAATCAAACTTGGAGTTCAATTCAACCATCAAGAATGGAGTATCTAGACGAACAATCAGTCCAAAGCATCAACCGTTTATCCCCTTTTCAACAGACACATCTTTTATCCTTGACCCAAAGAAAAATAGGTTCCACCCCACAAATATGAAATCTGATGAATTCTAACATGGTGAAACGAAATCAAGCAAGGACTGAGATGACCCGTATTGAGCCTGTTATATAATGATTTTACTGATCATAATGTTAATCCTGAAATTATTAAGTTAAAGGATATAGAGTCTTATCTGTTAAGTGTAATGCATAAGCTCTTGGATTATCAAAAGAAAATCCTGATTATAAAATATCAGAAGTAACTAATTCTTCTCAACGAAAAAACCTTCATATTTTACCATCAATGACCTTAAATATTTTATCAAAAGGTTCTGCCGATGCAACAATTGCTCCTCCAGTTGAGAAAGATGTTGGAACTAAGAATAAAATGTCAATGACTTAATCTACTAATAGAATTAAGTGTTAAGCCAATAACTGATATTTACACATTCGAAACTATGAAGAAATCAGAAGAAGCCATTAAAAATGCACCAAATCCCGATGTATCAACTACGGCTGTAATTAATAATGATAAAGATTTTGATATTTCTTCATTTGTTGGGAAATCATTTTATAACACAACTCCTAAGAAAGATATTAAAGCTCACGAAGAAATTAGGACACAAAAGAAAAGTTCTACTGATACAAAAATTGATAGCGGATGCGTAAAAAATAAACTAGAACAAAAACTAGAACAACTAGAAGAACAACAAAGAAAACTAGAAAAGGTAATAATACAGCTGGTGACACGACTAAAGAAGAACAACGTCAACAGCAAAGTCAACAACGTGAACAAAAGCAACGAGAACAAAAACAGCAAGAACAACGACCGCGAGTTCCACATGATCAACCGTTATCAACGATAAATTCAAAATTGAATGGTTTATTTTATGTTTTTGGATAGAATGTGTTACTACTTTTATGAAAGGTGGGTTTATTTAGGGGACGTTAACGAAGGGGTATAATGTTTGGAAGTCTTTCTTTTTCTGATAAGAAGTATATTATAATATGAATTAATCAAATGTTGATCTTAACTTGAAAAGTAATTGTTAAATACATGTATACCGGTAAAGTATAAAATTGTATATGGATATTATGGACTCTTTTATTATGGAGTCACTCGTACAATTATAAACAATATGATTAACTCATCTACAAATAAGGACAGCTATAGGTAAGAATTAATAATAAAATCAGGCGGATTGAAAGTAAATTGTAAACGATCTACTTTGCATTATTATTGTTATTATTATTATTATTGCTACGGATATTACAATTAATGGAACTCCAATTTCAATCCAAAACATCAAAATGATGTATAATTTTCAATTGACTATAAGAATATAAAAATCTAGAATGAAAAAAAAAAAGAAATTTTCACTAATCATTTATAATTATCGTTTCTAATATTTTTCATTAAAAAAACGTCACAGATGAAAACACCATTGGTCTTTCAAGGTTAACATAGTGAATAAATTTATTCGTAGACCCAGCTGTGCAAAGCGCTCTTGTAAGAAACAAGTTCTTCTGGCTTGAACCATAAACCAATTTCTCTGTTAGCGGAAGCAACAGAATCAGATCCATGAGCAACATTTCTACCCATATCAATGGCATAGTCACCTCTGATTGTTCCTGGAGCAGAGTTCAAAGGATTGGTGGCACCAAGAATGGAACGACCTTGTTTAACAACATCTTTACCTTCCCAGACGGTAGCAAGGATTGGGCCAGACAACATGTATGACAAAAGGTGTGGGAAGAAAGGCTTATCGGCCAAATCTTCGTAATGGGTCTTTAAGAGATCTTCACCTGGGGTGGTAAGCTTGATGGCAACAAGCTTGAAGCCACGTTGTTCAAAACGGGCAAGAATTGGAGCAATGAGTCCACGTTGGACACCATCAGGCTATTGAATAGGGGTTAGATCAAAGGTAACGTAACCGTTATGCAGGAGGAATGTAAATCATCAAGATCCAGTCGAAACCAAAGCTAAGAAGAGGCAGTGGCAGACCAATGAAGCCAATTGGACTGATCATAGAAGGAAGAACATACCTTGATTGCAATAAAAGTTCTTTCGTCGGCCATTGTTGGGATAAATGAGATAAATTCAGGTGAGGAAAAAAGAAGAAGAGAAATTTTGGGCAAAATATAATTATTCCGCCGGGTCCGGGTAACCCTGCGACCCCACGTGGACTGTGTGGAGCTGCTTTCGGAAACCGAGCGATCCTGCATGGGTTGGAAAACATGCCAGAGACAAGTATATTTAAATCACCTTCTCTCCTTCAAACACCTCCAGTTCTCGTTCATCTTTTTCTAAACTTGTAGTTGGTTATTGGCTGAATACAAAAATAAATAAAAATGACTGGCGTTGCACTTGATACTTCTGCTTCGAGAATTGAATGGTTGATTGCCATCGACCCCCAGGCTTCCATTAAGAGACATACAAGGAAGTCTTCCATCATTGGTACAATTGGTCCAAAGTCAAATAGTGTGGAGGTCATTACAAATTTAAGAAGGGGTAAGTGAATTGTTTGCTAATTTAAAAAATCTACCATTTTAACATATACTGACCACTTTTTATTATTATGTATAGCGGGACTAAATATTGTTCGTATGAACTTCTCCCATGGTGATTATACTTATCATCAGTCCGTCATAGACAACGCAAGAGAGTCTGAAACTATCTTTCATGGCTCTCCTTTAGCAATTGCTTTGGATACAAAAGGCCCCGAGATCCGTACTGGTAATACAAGAGATGGTATTGATTATTCAATCCCCGCAAATCATCAAATGATTTTTACAACTAATATTGAATATAAAGATTTATCTGATGATAAGATTATGTTTATTGATTATAAAAATATAACTCAAGTGCTAGAACCTGGTAGAATCATTTATGTTGATGATGGTATATTATCATTTCAAGTTTTAGATATTATTGATGATGAAAATTTAGATGTTATTTCATTAAATGCTGGTAATATTTCTTCTCATAAAGGTGTTAATTTACCTGGAACTGATGTTGATTTACCTGCTTTATCTACAAAGGATAAAAATGATCTTTTATTTGGTATCAAAAATGAAGTTGATATGATTTTTGCAAGTTTTATAAGAACTGCTAATGATATAAGAGAAATTAGAAATGTTTTAGGTCATGAAGGTCGTGAAATTAAAATTATTGCAAAAATTGAATCTCAACAAGGTGTTAATAATTTTGATGAAATTGTTAAAGTTGCTGATGGTATAATGGTTGCAAGAGGTGATTTAGGTATTGAAATTCCTGCTTATGAAGTATTTGTTGTTCAAAAACAATTAATTGCAAAATGTAATATTTCTGGTAAACCTGTTATTTGTGCAACTCAAATGTTAGAATCAATGACTTATAATCCAAGACCAACAAGAGCTGAAGTTTCTGATGTTGGTAATGCAATTCTTGATGGTGCTGATTGTGTAATGTTATCTGGTGAAACTGCAAAAGGTGATTATCCAATTGAAGCTGTTCAAATGATGCATGAAACTGCTTTAGAAGCAGAAATGGCTATTGCTCATTTACAATATTCTCAAGAAATTAGAGATTTAACTCCAAGACCAACAGATACTCCTGAAACTGTTGCAATGTCTGCTGTAACTGCTTCATTTGAACAAGATGCAAAAGCAATTATTGTTTTATCACATACTGGTGAAACTGCAAGACTTGTTGCAAAACATAGGCCTGCATGTCCAATTATATTAGTTACAAGAAATAGAAAAACTGCTAGATGGTGTCATTTATGTCGTGGAGTTTATCCTTTTGAATATACAAAAGAACAACCATTGTCTTTAGGTTTATGGCAACAAGATGTCGATGAAAGAATTAAATGGGCGATGGATGAAGCAACAAGACTTGATATTATAAATAGAGGGGATGTTTTAATTGCTATTCAAGGTTGGACTAAAGGTATTGGTCATACAAATAATTTACGTGTATTAGAAGCTTTCTAAAAATTAAACTTATGATTAACTATAGTAGTATTATATCTATATAAAAAATTATGAATATACAATGAATTATGTTTAACAATTGCAGCTGTAAATTCAAATATATTACGATTGCTCTCTATTAGCTCATGTATAAATAAACTGTCAAGTTACCAGCACTAAAAAAATTAAAAAAACAAAAAAAACCCATCTATAAAATCAAAAATTTAAAGCTTATTAAACAAATTAGTTATAAGCTTAATAACATTTAGGCCTGATAGTTCATTCTATATCATGATCATAGGTACCAATGCTACATTATATCAACAGCACAATTACTTTCTCGTAACTTCAACAATATGAGAAACAATATCAGGATTTGCTAATGTTGTTAAATCACCTAATTGATGTTCTTCATATGATAATACTTTTCTTAATACTCTTCTCATAATTTTACCAGATCTTGTCTTTGGTAAATCATAAACAATAAATACTTTTTTAGGAGCTGCAAATGGACCAATTTCTTTTCTAATTCTCATAATTAATTGTTTTTGAATTATAGTTATATCATCAAATTGATCAAATTTTGGAGTTGATTTTAATGAAACAAATGCATTTACTGCTTGTCCAGTTAAATCATCATGTATACCAACAACTGCACTTTCACCAACCATTGGATCATTTGTTAATGCTGCTTCAATTTCACTTGTTGATAATCTATGACCTGATACATTAACAACATCATCAACTCTACCTCTAATCCAATATTGACCATCTTTATCTCTTGCTGCTCCATCACCAGTGAAATAAAGTCCTGGATATGCACCAAAATAAGTTTCTTCATATCTTTGATGTGCTCCCCAAACAGTCCTTGCCATACTTGGCCAAGATGATCTTATAGCTAAAACACCTTCAACATCTGGACCTTTTAATTCAATACCTGTAACTGGATCAACAATAACAGGATCAATACCAAATAAAGGTAATGAACAACTTCCTGGTTTCATTGGTGTTATACCTGCTAATGGAGCAAATAAATGTGAACCTGATTCTGTTTGCCAATAGGTATCAGCAATATGACATTTACCTCTACCAATTGTTTTATCATACCAATCCCATAATTCAGGTGCAATTGGTTCACCAACAGATGCAATTGTTCTTAAACTAGCCAATGAATGATTATTAATATATTTTTCACCAGCTCTTTTTAATAATCTTAAAGCTGTTGGTGCAGTATAAAAATGAGTTACTTTATATTTATCAATAATATCCCAAAATCTGCCAAAATCTGGATATGTTGGAGTTCCTTCAAATATAACAGTTGTTGCACCTAATAATAATGGACCATAAACTGCATATGTATGACCAGTAATCCAACCAATATCTCCACCAGTGAATAAAACATCATCTTTTTGTAAATCAAATACATATTTTGTTGTCATTGCAGCTCCTAATAAATAACCACCTGTTGTATGAACAACACCTTTTGGTGAACCAGTTGATCCAGAAGTATATAATATAAATAATGGATCTTCTGAATTAACAGAAACTGGTGGGAAATAACCAGGATATTTTAAACACTCTTCATGCCACCAATGATCTATTTTATCATTCCAATCAATTTGATTATTTTGTTTTTTAATAACTAAAACATTTGATATATTTGGACATTGTTTTAAAGCTTCATCAACAATTTTTTTAGTTGGAATTGTTTTACCACCTCTTTGAAAACCATCGACTGTAATTATAACTTTACAATCAGGATTAATAATTCTATCACGAATTGAACCACTTGAAAAACCTGCAAATATAACTGAATGTATAGCACCAATTCTTGTAATTGCTAATAAAGTAATAACGGCTTCAGGAATCATTGGTAAATAAACTGCAACCCTATCACCTTTTTTAATACCAAATGAATTTGTTAAAACTCCTGATAATTTAGAAACTTTTGTTAATAATTCTTCATATGTTATAATACGATTTGTTGTAGAATTTGGATCATCTGATTCATAAATAATTGCAGGTTTTTTTGGATTTTCAAAAACATGTCTATCAATACAATTATATGATGCATTTAATTTTCCTTGTAAAAACCATGATGAATCATTAATATTTGAACCAATTTTAACTTTTTTAAAATCTGTATCCCAATCTAATAATTCATGAGCTAAATTACCAAAAAATATTTCTGGTTCATTAATTGACTGTTTATAAAGTTTTTTATATTCCTCAAAAGTTAATAATGGTGAAGCATTTTTAGGACGATTATTATAAAATGATGAAGGTGTCTGAATAGTTTTAATATTAGATTCTGGAATTGAATTATTTATAATTTTAGTTTCTTTAGAAATTTCAGTTGATGTTGAAGTTGGTGGTGTCATGTTTAAAGAAGTTTAAAAGAATCTATTTAGAAGATATAGATGGTGTTAATTTTTAACTAATTATTAAGCCTATAACAAAACTTTGAGGAAATAAGACCTTATTTATAATATTTAATGACTGATTTTTGTATAGTGTATGTTGCAAACGTTTAAACAATATTATTTTCAAAATAAACAGTTTAAATAGTTTTAAACAGGTTAGAATCGGCGAAAGATACTTATCAACGAATCAAACACAGAATGCGGATTTAAACGATGGGATTAATGATGTTATGAATCCGCTTATCAATTATCGAAATGAAAAAAAATAAGTCCTTAACTAATGTAGTTTGGTATAAACGGTGTTTTATTTTATCTGGGATATATCGCGATTTTTTATTGGTTGTTAGGGATTACTCATGATCAAAGAAAGAACGAATATCTTCTTTTATATCCTAAAGGAAGAGAGAATTAAATATTTTGACTAGGATCACATAATCATTATTGAATAGACTGCTCCTCTTGACGCCTCTAACTAATTATGATGACAAAAGTTCATGTTTCTGATGACTCTTTTTTCTTACTCCAATGTTTTAAACTTATGTAGTTCGAATTAAAACGGGTGTTTATTGATGATAGCTATAATGTTATTATTATTAGCGCAAAAAATTCACCACTTTCTTTATAATATTCACTGTGTGATGAGAGTAAAACTCTTTAAAGGGTGTATCTTTTTCACAATGTTGGGTGGTGTTGTCACCCATTTTTGGATCAAAATAGCTTATAATTAGGTAAAAAAATAGAAACAAATAAAATTATGTCGCGCACAACTTAAATTTAAACAATTGAATTGTCTTATACTTATTTATCAAATTATTCCAAAGAAAGACACTTGATGTTCACATTTTAACTTAATCGCGAATGATCATCAAATCATTTCAACTATATGAATATTCAAAGCGCTTTCATTTGGGAAATATTGGACTGCATCTGGAACGGCTACACATTCCATTTAAATGGTTCTAAATATGGAGTAAACATAGCTGAAAATTATGGTAATTTAGGTAAACTGATACAAACCAATAAATAAGAAAAAGTGAACCATTCTATCAAAAGCTTAAGTTGGGTATACCATATGCTTTAATTATGATGGTGCATGGCTATTCAATCGCAATGCTTACATTATAGTGTACAACATATTATTGGGGAATACCATACTAACCATAGCTATTAGCTATAGGCCTACATATATCGATATACATTATATGGCGCTTTTCTGGGTTTAGTTTTATTACTGGAAGATCAAACCAAAGCACATAATGTTGAGTATAACATTTACATAATTATATCGGTTGAAATTGTTATAAGTTATGGTTATATTTGGTACACGTGCGTAAATATCAATTAATAATAGATTGATACAATCAATTTTCTTTCCTTTTTCTGATTTCTAAAGCTACTTAAAGCTCTAATGGCATTCTTTTAACTTCTTCAAAAGAAATGCCAAGGGAACAAATTTAAATCTATAGTAAACGTTGATTGTAATTGGTTATCATTTTTTGATGATAATCAGCTATATTAATAGATTTAGGGTGGTATTTAAATTATAAATTATAATGTGGTTAAATCTAACATTTAAATTGAACCATTAATTACAAATGTCTGAGAATTTGTGAGAAATGGGTATATAAAAGAATAATTATATATAAGGTATAGTTAATTAATATAAGCACTATATAATTAAAATCAGCTATGATATTTAAGTAAACATTTACATATTGATTTATGATGATGATGAGTAATTATAAGGTACGCGATGAGCTAAAAATTTAATAGATCTATATACATAGTAAGGTGAAATTAACTTCTTTAACCACTATTAGTCACTCATATAGCTATGTAGTGCATGTACTAGTACTCAAGCTTATACTTTGTAATTGCAATTGTAACTGATCTTATAATTAATTAACGTTAACCGTTGTGATGGATATATGGTGGATATCGTAAATCGCGATATACATGTATAACTTATATATATATATATTTGAAATTTAAAGGCGTTTAATATTTAATCAATGCTATAATTGTATAAGACAAATCATTAATATATTAGTGTTGTGTTGTGCAATAATAATACAGATTATGGTCAATTTACTAAATATACAAATAGTATTTCTATTTTGAATTATTCGTCAAGTTATGAGGGTGAATTTTCGTACACAAAGTGGAATTTTAAAGTTCGATTATCAGCAATTGTAATTCAAACAAGAGACGAAATCTATCCTAAATATGAAAGGACAAACGAATAATCTTATCACCTTGATACCAACTCTTCAGCCATAAACCACAAAAAACACCCATATACGCACTTCCTTCAACTCACCAATATTTAGTATTTGATATTAGTAATCATATTCTATTTGGGCGGTTAATTATATTCTGGGATTTCACGAATTGTTCATTGTTCCAAATTGCAATTTCATTTTATTTTTGAAAAGTATGTAATCGACTATATGATATAATTAACTATTAGATAAAAGAACGCATCTCATGATAAGTATGTTATCACTTATCAGTTAACAAAATAATATTTATTCGATGGGTCAAGGTTAAAATACTATAATGTTTCAGTCAACTGAACTATGGTACGATTATAAACTGTATTCCTAGTATTTCCTACTAATTTCCCATAGTAACAGCCCCATTAAACCCTTGCACAACATGGACAATATAAAGACAATATTGTATATTAATTTTTGATTTTAAAGAAAAGTTGAAGAAGAAAATAAATTGTGGTATGCATGCATATAATTCTTGCAATTAGTAATTAGTTCCTATTGTTATAAATTTGATAAGTAAACGCGTAACATAAATGCAGAATCTTGTTAATCGCGAGATAAATTGAAATTGGATATAATCATAGCTCTGATCACAAAAGCGTCTGATTATGAGTCTTTGGATCAATGTCTCTCAATAATGCCCGCATTATTATATTATATAGAATCCGTATACAACTTTAACTCTATACGTCAATACCGTTTGTAGTAACTAACTGCCGTTATAATTAAAGTGATGTCTTTAAAATTTCCAAACTTGCTAAGATTGCTAATGGTTGCAAATTTTCTTCAATTGTTTTTTTGTCAATAATTTCTGATTGTGATTTCAAGATAGAATTATGAAAAATTATGAAAAATTATGAAAAATTATGAAGTTATATTTTTATGTCCAAGTGTTGATTTTCCTCCAGTATGTTGAATCATTAAAAATCTTGAACTTTTTAAATTTAAATCATCTGTTGCTTTTCTAATAGCAAGATCAGCAGGCCAATTAGATTTAATTAAAACTTCAGACATTTTTTTAGCAAATATACTTGGATATATTCTACATTGTAATTTATTACCAGAATTAATACTCGAAAACCAACCAATTCCAAGTTTTGAACAATCGTAAATTGTATCTTCATTTGAATATAATGATAAAGTATTTAAAATAAATAAAAATTTAGTCATTGATGGTTTAAAAATTAATTCAATATCATCTTCCATAATTAAACATAACATTTTCCCACTTTGATGACATTTTTCTAAAACTGTTGCATATTTACAAGTATAAGCCATAATACTTGGGGAAAAAATATTATTATCCGTATACATTTTTGATAAACATGTATCTATTTGTTGTTGAACCAATTCATTTGATATTTCAATCCCACTTGAAAATACTTGATTTAAATTTAATTGATTTTCTCTTGGACCATTTGTTAACATATAGATTTGAAATCGAGATTCAATTAATTGTGATACATTTAATGAAGTTATAATCATTATTACTCCAAAAATTGTGAAGAAAAAAGAAAAAATTGTTGAAAGATATAAGAGGTACCTTAAGAGTCGTTTGTGTCTTTGAAAAACAAGGAAATGAAGTGTATTATAGCATTTTGAAGAGATTGTTATGACGTTTGAATAATCTTGAGTATTGATACTGAGCTGCATTGAGATGTTAAGTGTGTTAGATGGGGAAACGCTTCTTTATAAAGTGGAGGATATTTATATTTACCGTTTTACCGGCAATGCAAAACTTTATTCAGAGTAGACAATGCCAAGGAAGGCTTGGATGGCTTGGCTTGGCATCAGAAAAAGACAACCATTTTTCAGCATATTTGAATACCAGCTTTAGCACCCTTCAGAAACGTGTCTCATTTCCCGTATTAGAAAATGTCGGTCCAAATGTATGATCTTGAGGACAATGAGAGGCCCTGCTGGCCCGCCCTGACCCGGGCTCACCGGAACCCATCATACAAGTACTGGAAGTTTGACAGAATATAACTGATGTCTTTCGCATGAAAACATTCTCCAGTCTTTTTATTCCGCCTATCAAATGGGTGAAAAGTTTTGGTGTGGGTAAAATATTAACTGGAGGGAATCTTATTGACCCTTACAGTCAGTCGCAGGTTGCAGCCATCAAACCATCAAAGCTTCTCACTGGCCTACAGTCTATATCTATAGCTGTAGCTACTAGAAGCTTCACCTTTTATTATCGATTTTAATCAGGCTTTGAAATGACTCTGTAAAAGTTCATTAAGTTACTATTACGGTCATGGGCCCTGCGTGCCTCGTATCATCATCTCGTATATACGTTACAACTTCAACTTATAATTAATGCTATGGCTTATAATATAACATGTCTCTGAAAGTGATTTCCCATATCTAAAGCTTTATCTGTTATTTGAAGAAAGAATGAAGTTTGTGTTTTGTAACTTTTGTTCAAATCTTAATCTAATCATATAGAAAACAATAATAACCGCCTCAAACAAATTTTGTATCAAATTAACTTTAATATTGCTATTTCCAAATCTATCCGTATTATTAATATTACAACTGATATTATATACATTTCAAAAAAATATATAGTTTATAGGGAACTGCTTTCTCAGCTGATTATTCAGCAGTTTCATCTGAAAGATCAAGTTCAAAGAGACCGTATTCATGGCTACACAACACGGTGAATTATCAACTTTGTTCATAGTTACGCGCAGAATAGACTTCCAATAAACCTAAAATTTGAAGACGTTTTATATGCTCATAGTCTTTAATCATTGCCTTTTAAAATATTCATATTACAAGAAAGTGTCATAATATGATTTTCCATCTATATATCATAAATTGAATTATTCACAGCAATACATTCTAAGATATTAAAAACTAAAAAATTAAATAACGCCAATTTGAGAGCAACTACTACTACATTACATAACAATTTTCACTATATTTTCAATAATTCAATTAATGTTATATCTTTAGTAATACATAATCCTTTCAAATATAAACCATCAGAAATTTAAATAATTTAATCAAATATAACCTGAGTTTAATAAGTCTTGATATTTCACCAATATTATCACATATCTCATGTGATCGGTTGAAAATCAAAAGTGACTCAATTTTTTGACTTCAGGAAGGTATAATCATAAAACCATAATGATAGCTGGCGTCATACATAATTTGAATATTTTAAAGACACAATGGTGACAATACCAGTTTGTGACGTGAAAGTTTACACTAAAGATAAAAGGGAACAACTATCAAAAGAAAACGCAGACTCTCACACTTATGTCTCAAAAACTCAATAATCAATAACTCAACCAAAAATAATGAACTGTCTGAAACTTGTCTACTGTCACGACTTGTCACTCTTTCAGTTCGATCAACAACCTGTTAATATTAAAGAATCCACTCTTGAAGACCAAAAACTTGGACTTCCTTAAAAATGTATGTAATCCGTAAGTTTTGTAGATTTATTCCGGGTTTGTGCTTCGTGCTTCCCACACAGAATCAGAAGATGATTGCATGGACCCAAACAAATATCTTCAAACTTTAGGAGTTCAAAACTTTCCACCGCAATGCTCGAAGGTTCGATTCCCTAAACACTATTCGAAGTGGAACCCATACATCTACGAAGGGGAAGACGCTGATTACACATAATTATCCGGAGATAGAGAAGAGAGATGTGTGTCGCCTCTGAATACAACCAGCGCTAGCCCTAACATCTCGATGCCAATCTATATTGAACATATTATTATGTTCCTTTGGTTTCTTTAATTCAAAAAAGGCCTTTTGCATGCCGTAAATGCTCCATGCATGTTTTTTGGAGAAATGGGCCTTGGAGAGATGACCCGAAACAAAATCACAACTTTAGGCTGAACCGGGTGTAAATACAGCCATTAATACGTGAACTCATGATCACTCGGTTTCACTTTCTCTACTTCGCTATTATGAACTTGATAAAGCTTCCTCAAGATGTCATTAATCTCATCGCGGAGTATCTTTCTCCAGTGGATGCCTTTAGATTATTCAAGACATGTAGGCTATTCCTCACTTACTACCAAGAGAATCATAATAAACGATATGAAGCTATTATAATGGATTCGTTCACTAAAGGGAATCAAGGAAAGAGTATTAAGTCATTAAAAAATAAACAATACAAAATGATCGAGAATTTGATCAATGGGCATGTTAAAACTGTGAATCTATTTAATTGCTTTTTACTTGAACCAAACTTTAAAATTATCAAAAATGACAATGCTACTTTCACTTTGTGGCAAAATCAAATTGTTCAGCAATATAGGGATAACATGAATGATAGTGATAGTGATATTGATATTAGGTTTCAAACCCATTTTCCTCTGTTAACTAAAGAGGAATATGATGATTTATTTCTTCTGGACTTTGCGCCCGCTGGACTTTTAGAAGTATCTTCCGTCGAAAACACAATTCTTGATACATCTACTATAGAACCTGATAGTCATATGAATCATAATGATGAATGTGTGATGCAAATAATTCCAATGGGTTCGTCAATTTTCAAGAATCAGTCGAATATATATTTTCAGCAAGATATAAAATCTATTTTAAAATCTAAAACATTGGTGAATAAATTATATGTCAAATACCCACAAACTTCTGCAATAATTGATAAACCATTAAATCAATTTAGTTGGGAAAATGTTAGATCCACTGAAGTTAAGGATGGTTCTAGAACTAGTAATTGGATATTGCCTGTCAATTTTTCTAAACAGTTATATGATCAACTTAAGAATCATAAAATGCTTTATGGACAACATCTAACATTTAGCTTTCTCAATAAAAGAAGAAAAAGAAAAAGAAATTTAATGTTAGCTCACTCAATCAAACACGGTGACTTATTTACACCTGAAAAATTCTTAAAATTTAATGAAATCACTTCTGGAAAATATTTAATCTCAGTCAATCTTCCGGGAAATAATAGTGGAAAAAACAGAATTATAGTTATCAAGTGCTATAAAAAAATCAATATCGATAACGTTCATGCACACGACCAATTACAATCAATGGTATGGCAAGCTGAAATCCAATCTCGATACAATATTGGTGAGAAACTTGGCTTAAATCTAGGTCTATTTGAATATGACACTTTATCAATTCCAACTTTTTTAAAAATCCAAATATCCGATTTTTATACTTTAATACCAGTCAAAGTTCAGTCACTTCATGGTGTGGACATTTATTATTGGTTAGTATTCAAAACTCCTAATGGTGAATACTTGGGTAAATATAAAATCAACTACGACCTAAACATATATGGATATAGGGTACAAACATTTCGAATGCCTTGGAATGAAAGGTATCAAATAAATACTTATCTTGTTATTCCCCAGATTATCATGATTGGTTCAAATTTATTCAAAATCCATTATAATTGGAAAATGATTGATGATGGAAACTATAAAAACGTTAGTTGTGTTGATAACTTTCAACTGCTTTGGATTCCATTGATAAATTTCTTAGACATGCTTGATGATAAGATTGAGAATTATCAAAAATTAAAAATTGTCGTCAAGAGTTCACGATTTTTCAATTCAAATGGAAGAGCATACAGTGATAATGATCATAATGATGACGGCGGCAATTATGATTGGAATTGGAGAACCCTAATTGAAACTCCTAAGATCGATATCCTCCAACCTCTAATAAACATTGAATATCCTGATTATAAAATAAAGGGATTCACAGTTGATCCATATTTCTGGAACAATAATAATATAGCAATAAAAGTTAAATACTACCTTGAAGCTATTTTTGATCCAAATTATCGAATAATGGATAGTAAAATATTTGAATATTTGATACTTTATGATATTGAAATTAACAAATGGAAATTTATTAGTTTAAATAATCCATTAGTGGACTACAATTCTAAAAATTTTCTAACTTTAATCATTGATAATAAATTGAATTTTGTTGTACTTGGTAAAGATTCTATCAGTATTCCAATTTATAATTAAGTTATAAAAATGAAAAGGTCTGAAAAGGGTCTCTCCAAAATTGTTACATTTCGCCCACAAATTTCAAACTCAGCGTTAAATATAGATTATTCAAATTAGTATTACTCAACTTTCCTTTTTTCAATAATACTGATAATATATGTGTTAGATATTTTGGATTGTAAATCTTGTTGCAATTGTGGTGCAAGCGTTTCTTCTAGGATGTAGTGTATTTTTCTCACCAGCTTGCGACTTCCAAGGCACACATCTCATTTTTATCCCCACTTATAATTAGTGTCATTCCCCTCTTAGATTTTTGGATTCCGCTTCGAATTGTTTTTAGAGCATCTTCGAGGGCTGTGTTGGAAATATGACAAAGTTTGGTGCATCCCTTGAAGATATTTGTTCAAATTTTTTTTTCCCAATGATACAAGACCTGTCATGATCATGAAGCTTTCCGTTGATAAAACGCCACCTAAGGCAGCACCATTTAATACATCTCGATCTTTATTTTAGTTCCGTTAATGTTTACTTACAAATCCTGTTGACTTGTTAGATATTAAATTTAATATTCTTTGTAAGTTTTATGACTGGTTGAATATAGCCAACATGAGTGTTCAGCACAATTAGATGGACCATTTATCTTACTTAAGCTTATATATAGCTAGGCTTACTCTGAAATAAGAATTATGATATAATTAGATATACCGTAGTGGACCACCACTTGTGCAAATAACATCTTAACTATGGTTAAATTTTGCTAGGTAATGCCTCATTTTACGCCGATCAATTTTTGACCCCGATAAGCAATACCCGTTAGTACCGCTCCAGGATATACTATCGTTAAGAGCTAGTTTGCACAAGTGGTCCAGATTATCTAATATCTACTAAAATTCGGAAAATTAACTTAATAATAATAATAATAATATACGTATACACTTTAATACAATATTTCAGGAGTCTCCAGTTTCCCCACAAATAGTAATATAAGTTTCAGGTATATCCGAATCAGGATATCTTTGATGCATTGATATGATTAGCATCAGCTCTACGACCGTACCTCGTGGGTGGCAGCCGTGTATGGAGCTAAGTGTGCCAACACTACTACTAGATTCTATATAGTATAATAGAATCTCCTGTTTCTGTGGAGCACTATGAACTATTTCAGGAACAATTTGGTCTTGTCAAAAAAACACTATAGTTATCAGTTTTTTGGAGGTGTGTAAAATTTAAAAAACAAATGCAGGGGCTTACCGAACGCTCGACTGTGTCTAGGATTACGGGTTTATTGATAGATTTGTCTATAAAATCATTAACATAAAATACTTTAAAGTAATCGGCATTATTTTCCGATGGTATCATAGCTATATTGTTGATATTTATGAAATCTTTATATATATAGATGTATAGTAGGCTTTTTAAATCTATATCTGAGTCTACTTTACATTGCGAGCATATAATTGGGCTCATGAGCTTCAAGCTTGAAAAGAAATGTCCACTTTCAGTTTTCTGTCAATGCACGTTAAGATGAGTTTAGTGAAGCGTAATGCATTGCATATGGTGGCTTAGCTATAGCTATAGGTCCCAATGCTAATATCTATCTTTTTTTATATTTCCGATCACAGCTTCTTCATATTCATTATAATATTAATGATGCAATTACTAATGTTTTATTCTTCCTTAACTTGATCACATATACGTATAATATCGTATATGGTATGCAATTAATATGGGACCTCTTATTATATTAACAAAATTAATTATTATATCCATAGATGTAGTTTTAATGGATACCATAATCCATAATCATAGCTATCATATATATTATATTACAATTGGCTAATAATTAGCTGTATAAAACTGACTATGTCTATCTAATGGCAATTGGCGTATGTTTCGAGTGTTGTAGTATATTAATTAGCACAATTGAAAATTGCAATTGGATATTTGAAAAACAACTTCGGAACACCGATATATTTATACGAGATCTTATATAGACTAATGATATATGATTATTTGTTATAATAAATAACCTTAAGGAAAACGGCGCGGGGTGTTTAGTTATAATTAATTACTTTTCTAAGTTCCTATTACAACTCAAGCTTCCCAATTTTGATTAAAAGTTGTTTTTCATGTTTTATAAGGAATGACTCTAATATTCTATAGCCGGAATATTGATTCTTATTATTATTAATATGCTATAGGGTAAATAATTTGTTATATAAAGTTTCATATTTCCTATAACCATATAAAAATTCAATAAAAAGGATAACACTACGATTATAAGTTCAAATTAAATGAATACCATAGATAATAAACCAATTGCAACTGATATCCCAAATAAAGAAAGTGACACTTTCAACGATCCAAAACCATCTCAATTAAACGGTCAACCGTTAGTACTTCAAGATGTTTTACCAAAGTTAGATAAACCATGGTATAAGTATCCGTACCTTTTAAAGCTTAACATGCTTTTACTTATACCAATGTTAACCTCTGCTACTACCGGTTATGATGGTTCTCTTTTGAACGGCTTGCAATCCCTAGATATTTGGATGGATTATATGGGTAATCCATCTGGAACAACTCTTGGAGCGCTTACATCTGGTGTGACATTTGGTTTCTTCCTAACCTGTTGGTTTTCAACTTGGCTCTCCGATACACATGGCAGAAAAAGCTGTATATTATATGGTGCAATTATGATGCTTATAGGAGTAGTAATTCAAACAGCAGCTAATGGTTATGCGTGTTTCATTGTTGGAAGAGTTATCCTAGGTGGTGGAGTATTTTTATCTGGTATTGGATGTCCAACAATCATTTCAGAAACCGTATATCCTGCACAAAGGGAAATTATAACATCTATTTTCAATACAGTTTGGTGGTTAGGGGCTTTAATTGCCGCATGGATAACTTTAGGCACTTATTTTATTAATAATTCATGGTGTTGGAGGATTCCAGTTCTTATACAAGCAGTTTCACCATTTATTCAATTAGTTTTTATACCATTTGTACCAGAATCTCCACGTTACTTAGTTGCAAAAAGTCGTATATCAGATGCTAGAAATGTCTTAAAGAAATATCAYACTGGYRATGATRATTCTGAAGAAGCAAMTACATTYATTGATTTTGAATTATATGAAATTCAACAAGCAATTGAACTTGAAAAGTTACAAAAACAAGTAGGATTGAAAACATTCTTTAAAACTAGAGCAAATTTTCATAGATTTTTAATTTCTTTTTTYCTTCCAGTTATGATGCAACTTTCAGGTAATGCGCTTGTTAGTTACTATTTAGTAAAGGTTTTAAATTCTATTGGTATAACAACAAGTGTTACACAATTAGTAATTAATGGAGCATTAATGTGTTTTAATCAAGTTATTGCATTTTCCGCAACATTCCTTACAAATAAAGTAGATAGRCGTAAAATGTTTTTAGGTTGTTTAATGTCGATGATGGTTTGTTATCTAATTTGGACAGTTCTTTCAGCTTACAATCAAAAGAGAAATTTTGAGCAGAAATCTTTAGCTAATGGTGTTCTTGCTATGATTTTCTTATTTGATGCCTGTTATGATATAGCATTGAGTGGTTTACCATACTTATATTTAACAGAAATTTTACCTTATAATCTTAGATCTAAAGGTGTTCTTGTTTTTGTCTKCACARGKCAAMTWACTRGTATYTTYAATGGTTTTGTTAATCCTGTTGCAATGGATAGTATTGAATGGAAATATTATATAGTCTGGACTTGCTGGTTAGCTTTCGAGATTGTTATTGCGTACTTTCTTTTACCAGAAACAAGAGGTTATAGTTTAGAAGAGGTTGCCCAAGTATTTGGTGATGGAGTTAAAGACGAACATAGAGAATACCTTGACAAGAAGTTACAAGAAACTAAAAATGAAATTGAACATGTTGAAGTATAGATATTTATATTTGTTTATGATTTTATGGTTTTATGATTTTATGAGAAGAATAGAATGCTTATGAAATCTACATATGCTTACCATTAGTGTCATAATGTTTGACTTTGAGAGCCATGCCACTTCAGACATTAAACGATTTTCACTCATTTGTTGTGATCTACTTGGCCTGCTGTTTCGTTTGCAGGAAATTGTAGTTAAACTTCTCGATTCCGGATTGATTCGTGTCGGTTTAGAGAAGGTGATCGACCATTCCATTTCACGGAGATGGAATCCAGCTTACTGACCTTATAAGCCTTAGATCGGGCGGATTACTTCAATAGATAAACTTTTCATAGTTTTCTCACCTCTTCTAGGCAGCCAATGACATTGATGATTCATATTGATCTTAAAGCTATTTGGAGATGAGGTTGGAACCCCAAATACGAATCAAAGATAACGAGCATCACTTACTAATTAGGACGTTTTAATGAGCCATCGGGGAATATATTAGATAGAATGGGTATATACCAAGTTTTAGGTGTAGATACGCGAGGAGCAAATTGCCTAAGTTTCAATTGACCCTATATTTGTAATAATTTAAGAAATTATATTAGATTCTGTAATTATAATGTAATTATAAGTGCAATTATAGTTAATAAAAAGCTAACTTAACTAACTTCCCCCAACTTTTGTCTCTGATAAAAAGTTTCCCATAATTCAATACCTTCTTTTTGTGCTTCAATTGAACTTTCCAAAAAAGTTTCAACACTACATCTAAAATCATCAATTTTTTCCAATTCAAATCTATCAAATTCTAATTTTATCCTTTTTGATATATTATCAAATGTAAATTTTGAATTAATAACTTTCTTTTCATGTGAAACAACATCATTTTTTAAAATTTCAATTTTATCTTTTTGAGTTTTACCATGAGTTCTTAAAAATTTTTCAAAAGTTTGCTTTTTTTTATTTAATTCTTGTTCGATTGTTGATAAATTAAACCATTGTTTTTCTCTTTGATTAAAAATTGTTTTAATGCTGCCAATTAATCTAATATATTCTTCAATTGTATTGCCAATTGTTAAAATATCTTGCATACATTCTCTTTCATATAATTCTTTAATTCTTAATTCAGTATTTGAAAATTCATTTAATAAATCAGTTAATGATTTTGAAATTTCCAAATTTGATAATGTTGATATAATATATGAAAATTCACCAATTGTAAAAGCTAATTCATGACGTTGTGATATAACTAATTCTAATGATTTACTTAATGATTTTAATTGTGAATCTAAAGTTTCAATATATCCTTTTTTTTCAATAAACCATTCATCATTTTCAATAAATTTTCCAGAAAATGAAAATGCACCACCTAATGTACTCATAAATCCACTTCCACCACCATTATTGTTATCATTTGATGAATAATCATCAGTCGCCTTTGATGCATTTGAATTAGTTTCTCTTTCTCTTTCTTTTGATTCAATTGAAAATCTTTCACTTTGTAAAAATAATATAAAATCTAAATCATTTTGTAAAGTTTCATTTTTAGCAATTTTCATCAACATAGTTTCTAAAAATAATCTTCTTGATTCAATAAATTGTTCATCAAATCTACCCATTGCTTGCTTTTCAGGCGGTGGTGGTATAATAAATCCAGGATTATTATTTTGCAATTGATGATATAACCAACGAAAATCTTTATACCTTCTTGTTACAGTAACTTCTGGGGTTTTAAATAATGTTGAGTTTGTATTTGTACGAACGTTATAAACTGTATGAGCTGATGTAATATCACCAACTTTCATTGGATCTCCAACATAAATATCAAATTTTAATGTGTTTATATCTTTTTTTGGTTTTTGTTTTGATTTTTGTTGCTGCTGTTGTTGTAATGTCGTAGATTCAATACTTTGTGCTGTATTAATTGATTGAGAATCAGGTGTTGATGATGAATCTTGTTGTAGTGATTTTCGTTTATACCTACTAGCGGATGTAGGTGATGGAATTGCTTTATCAAATAATACATCTTCACGGAGAGAATTAGCTTGGGAAGAACGAACAATTGGTTTCTTAATAGATGATGAAGTATCTGATGGTCCTAAAGGTCCTAATGGGCCTAATGGCCCCAAAGGTCCTACATCTTTATCATCTGAATTTTCAATAGCAATAGAAGAATTGATAATAGATTTAGATTTTCGTAACATATTTGCACTTTTTCGTAATCGAGTTGCTTTATAAACTGATGGTTTACTTTTTGTAGTGGACGTGGAATTCAACGTGGCAACATCATGATCATGATCAGATGATGAATAATCTTGAGCAGATGGTGTAAAACCTGGAACTGTTGGTCCAAATAAATCACCACCTTTATCGTCGGATCCAGTCGAAGAAACCAACCCGGCGAGTGCAGGACCTAATGGTGCTTTTTTCACTTGTGGGGAATCGAATTGATCCTCGCCTTCGTTTTCATCTTCTTCTTCATCTTCATGGTGTGCTTGAGAATCTTCAGGTTTGTTTGAAAAAATAGGAGACATTTCTTGATTTGTTGCCACTAATGGAGCTTCATCTTCAGATCCAGATTCAGATCTACCATCGTGAATGGAAGCAGAGCTTAATGCCAATCTAACAGCCTCATCTTCATCATGCCATTTTGTAGCTGGAGTGGAGTCGGAAAATGGGGTTGCCAATGCATTACCCCAAGGAGATGGGCCTGTTAAGTCGTCGTCGGTCATTATGTAGGAATAATGGTGGTGAGCATGTGTGAAGGGAGTAACAAAATTAACTTAACCTCCAACCTTTTCTTCTTTATGATCACCATAACCCCTTATCTTTAATATTCAAAATTCAAAATAAAAATATATCTAAGAAGAAATGGCAACATGAAAACATTTTCACAATCAACAAAAAGCACTGTTATTAGACTCCAACCCCATATTAAAAAACATAGTAATATCAATAATAAATCATTAATAAACAACAAACAACATATTAACTCAAATTTACACAGAAAATCATTTAACTCTTCATTGGTTAATGTATCTATTGCAGTTTTTTGTTTAGAATTATTATTATCAACTCAATCAAATTCAAAACAACTAGAAATATTTAAAGATTGGTTAGAATTAATTAATAATGGATTTCCAAATGCTTCAGAATGGTATAGATTAAAATTTGATTTAAAATGGCCTTTTAATTATCCTCCATTATATATATGGTTTATTAATATACTTTCAAATGGATTAAAATTAATAAATAATAACTTAAAAATTAACATTGATTTACAAATTAAAATTTTAAAAATTGTTTTAATTTTTTTTAAATTTTTAATTTATTTACCACTACAAAATTTTATTAATAAATCAAAAACTAGATTATCAAGATCAAAATCATTTGTTATATCAACATCAATAATTTTAAGTCCATTTTTAATATTTGTTGATAATATAATTGAATTTCAATTTATTAATTTAACAACAACTTTATTATTTTATTCATTATTTTTAACACAAAAAAAAAAATATAATTTATCATTTTTTTATTATTTATTAATAATTTGTTTTAATAAAAATTATATTTGGATGTTACCAAGTTATATTGTTTTTATATTAAGAGTTAATTGTATTGATTTAACAAAATTGGATCCTAAAATTTTTAAAACTTATAAAAAATCAATTAAATGGAAATCATTATTATTATTGATTTTTATGTCAACAACAACTCTTTTAATTATTTATGGCCCTTGGTTATATTTGGGGCAAATCGATTTATTGTGGAATAGATTAGTTACAAGTTGTTATACATGTGATTTCACGTTAACAATGCCATTTCCTGCTCCAAATATTTGGTCAATTTATTCATTTTTTGATAAAGTTATTAGTTTTATAAATGGAATTCCATTTGTATCAAATATTCAACATTTATCATCGACATCATTAAATCATACAAATTTAACAGCATTTGAATCATTTTTTTCATTTGAACAAACGTTTTCAACAATACCAAATGTAACAAGACAAACTTCATTTTTTTTAATTATATTTTATCAACTCTTATCATTAATTCCATTATTTTTAGTACCAACTTATGAAAGGTTTTATGGTTCAATTACTTTATGTTTATATTCATCATTTTTAGTTGGATGGCATATTAATACAAATGAATTAATTCAAGTTATATTTCCAATGTCATTAATAGTAATTAATGAAAAAAGATTAATTGGTCCTTTTACAACTTTGATTACTGCAGGTTATAGTTCAATACTTTTTGCATCATTTAATTATTCAAAAACAATAATTGGACATAATAATGAAGAATTATTATATATTTCTGATCCATCTATGATTTTAAAAATTATTTATACATTTGCTTGGATTGTTATTTTCAATATATCATTTGAAAATATATCAACAATAAAATCAAATTTAAGAAGAATTTTTTATTTTGATAGGCAATTGTTATATTATAAACTTTCATTTATACCATTATTATTCTTTTTAGCAATAACAAGTATAAATTTTTCAATATTTGAAATTAATGAACAACAACAATTAGATCAAAAAATTGGAAAATTATCAAATTTAAAATTAAATTTAAAATATTTTTTAATTTATTTACCAATATCTTTTATAAAAAATAATATCACCGATTTTATGAGTTTTTATTGTGCAATTGGGGTGGTCTTATCTTGGACTGGGTTTAGTTGGTTATATTTCTTTGATGAAACTTTATGGGATGGTCAATATGATGTTGAAAGAATTAGATACTTTTCAACTTATAGTGATTATGATGATATAAATTAAGATTAACAATGTTATAGAATTGATATTTATAAGAATTGCATATTATTAGCATTTTGTTCAATTATTTAGATTATAGTTAAGCATATATTTTGGAATATACATATTTGAGTATACTAGTGCTGGTTTCTACGCATGTTCTCAGTTGTACGGCTACTACATTTTAAATTAACCAGCTTTATACACTATCACTAAAATTAAGATCTTCTGGACAAAACTGTATAAACGGTGCATCTCGTAAGGTTCTCCCGGAATTGACTGCCCAGTGCCCATGAATATTATAGTATGAAATTGAAATCGCGTGTGGAATATAAAATCAATCCATTTTCTTTACCATCCGACCTTAACCTATGATGATGTTGTTATTATAGGTTATTTTGTAGATCGCTTCCTGAAAATAGCGGATCCAATCTACTATACTGATCCATCCTAACCATGATGAACTTTTTGGTTATTCTCATAGCTTTATGATCCACCCTCCTGAAGTCAAAAATTGAGTCACTTTTGATTTTCAACCCATCACATATCTCATGTGATGATATTTGTATTATGGTGAAATATCGAGACTTGTTAAACTCAGGTTATATTCGATTAAATTATTTGAAATTCTGATGGTTAATATTTGAAAGGATTATTATTTGTTAGAGAGATAATTTTATTATGATCATTTTCTTTTTATTGATCTTATTATTTATTTACAATTAGTTCAATACATTTAATAAAAATATGGTTAACAAAATAAAATATTACAATTGTAGATAAATTAACTAAAGGATTGGTCAAGATATGAACAATACACCTCTATTTACATTTGTTACTGTCACAAATGGTGGATTCATCAACACTGGTGTATACAACCAATTCTGAGTGTGGGATATTATACTACCAGGACTGGTGCTATGCTACATCTGAGTATATCATTAGGTGGCTAAACAAAAAGGAAGGCAATATTATATTAATAATGGTGGTTTCACAAGTGCTAGTGTTCCGGCAAAAATTTATAAATATTCTCAATTCGCATACTATAGTAATATCTATTCACAATTAAGTGAATTTAGATATTTTTAGATATTTATTTTATTTAAAGATAAGGGGAAGAAGATAATCGAATGAGGTTTCTAATTTTACGTAGGAAAGTTTCTCTTTAAATACATAGGAACATAAACAAAGACATAAAGAATAGATAGGATAACAAACAATATAGTATCATATTATAACCTTTTAAACAATAAACTATCAAACAATGTGGACTGACATCGGGAAATTTAGGAATTGATCGGTGTCACAAATAAACCTAAAGTATCATCAAACTTAGACACATCCAATGATACCCAAATTTAAAATCTAGCTAATAATAGATACTGAAAAATAGTGTTGGTTTGGAACTAAATACACTAAATAATGGAAAATCATTTACACTACAACAAAAAACACATAGAGCTTTATCAGAATTAGGCGATTAAGTATATTATAATTATAGTATTTATTATAAATTATATTTGTTGTTGGTTTTGGAATTCATGTTTGAAAAAAAAACACCACTTTACGTAATTCGACCGGTTCCGTAGGCCAATACCGGTAGAGAGTCATTTCCCCTTCACACAGGTTCCCCGTTTAATAAAACCTCCTAGACAAGCTAACCCTTGTTGACAATCTTGAGGCCTAAGGCAACGAGCACCTGCACCTCCAGAACGTTGAATTGCCGGTGAGGGGGAAATTACTGGTGCTGTGTTGCTTTGACTAATATTTTCAACCGGAACCGGTTGTGCAAACCCGATGGATGCTGAGCCCGCGAACATAATTACCATTAATATCCTAGAAGGTATCATTATGTTTCAATTACTGATATTAATGTTAACTGTTCTTTGTAGAGATTATCTGAACGGTAGAATAATTATAAAAAAAGAGTGATCGTCGCCCAATTTATAAAACATCTTTTTAATGATAATTGATCTATTAAACCATTAGCTTGATTGAATACTAAAGCTTAATATATATCTTTAAGGCTTAAGCTAACATCACTTTCCCTTTAAGGCATTGATATATATATATATAATATATCGGTATCATTTACCGTGTTTATATCATCATATTAAATATCATTATTCTCTTTATTACGTATTCTTTCTATATATACAATCTAAGCAACTAATTTACAATTGCAAACTTCATTTTTCTAATAGATCATATGTAATATGTTAACGATAAAGCCTATTGATATTAAACTATTCAAGATGTTTCCCTATCCTTGATCTGATAACCAAAGAGTATCAACGCTGATTCACCGTCCTTAATCCGATATAAGTGATAAGTTCTTTATAATTACTTTCTTATTTAGTATATAAACACAAGTATTTACCCCCTTAATAAATTAGTTTTATCAATTATAACTAATAGGTTAAAAGCTTCATTATTTTATTTCAGTTTACAACTTAGCTAAAAATCCCGCAGTGCAACTGCCCTAACAACTTTAGTGGTTAAGATGCCATTTAAAATATTTGCCAGTGGACCCTAAACAGCTGAAATTGCCGTGTATTATCATATATGTTTCTACCGAGTAATCTGCGGTGGGTAGTATGACTAGGTGGTTAGGTATTGCGTTACGTTCTTGGCTAATGGTGAGCCCACGATTAGGAAACAACGATCCAAATCAAACAAAATATGATAGATGTAATTTTTACTATATAATGGAGAGAATAAAAATTATATTAAACTTCTGAAGAAAAACAAGGACACTAAAAAAATAAAAGTCCTCTTGATAGCAAAACGAAACTATGAGGGGAATTTAGCACAAACAAGTGGAAACAGAACAGTACTGACAGTTGTATATTATAGATACCTAACATATTACCAGATCAATGTGAGCTTCCGATCACAGGTAAATTGACAACTATTAACTTCTAGCCTTTCAGTTTATTCTATCACAATTGCAGATTTATAAATTGGAAGAAAGGAAGAGAGATTGAGGGGACCATTCAGAAGAACGTATATTCAAAGTTCCTACTTTATCAACGAATACCTCCCCTTTTAGATTTACTTCCTTTCTATCTTTACTAGAAAGTATAGGATCGGGGTATATATCCTTGAATTTCTTTTTTTCAACGTAAGCATCATTCAATTTTAAAACTGCTACCAATTCATCTTTTCCTGAATCTGTTATAAAATGTTTAGTGCCCCACATAGTACCATCATCATACAATGAATAGCAGCAATCTTGCATGTATTGAGTCATTGATTTAATATCTGGAAGATTAAAAACTTCATCATATCTGTATTTATAAGTTCCATCTTCACCATAATAGAAAATATGATAAAATCCATAATCGTCAGGATCTCTTTCGTCAACAGGTGTACCAACCCAAGCTGAGATCTCGTTTACTATCTTCAATTTTGGTGATTCAGTCATCATGAATATTATATTAGTATCAATTTCGATGGGGAAAATATTGAATCTTGGCGACTTTGAGGTTTTCCATTGGATTTTTCTTTTGATTTATATAAATTTGCTAAGATTAATTATGTGTTTAGATATGAAAGTTTATCATAAGTTTAAATTCATACAATTTCATTTCATCATTGTTCATTACCATTTTTTTTTATGTTATCCTATAACTTGATTAGAGTTGTTATCATTAGATTAAATCTGCCCAAAGCCCTTCTTCCAAGGTATTAATCATGATTACAATTATAATAAGAAGAACGATAAAACCTTAAGATCATAAGAACGAACGCACCGCATGACATGACAGCAAGAAATATTTGATTTTTACATATTTTTTGGACTTGTATACATTAAAGTGCATGGTGACGCATATTACGGGTGAAGTTTAGATGTTTTTCCACTATTAAAAGTGCTATTTTTCGAAAATATTTAGCGATACAGAAATTAATTACCGTAATTAATACGATAGTGATTCTAAATATAATGCAGATTACTAGTAGTTGTGTGGATATTAGTCTTTTCCTTCTTAGATCTCCCCTTTATCTCCTCCTCTCTTCTACTATCTCGACTAGGGAATGACCGCAATTCATTAGCGATTTTGCGGGAAATTATTCAGCCTTACCTAGGAGAATTTATTAGTGCTATTTGTAGCAATTGGTTGGTCGCAAGTTGGTGTTATGTTCGAAATGAATTACCGCTATTCTATAAAATTATTTAGCGATCTGATTGAAACCCATTTAGTAGGGCCTGTAGTAGGCCCTGTACCATGAGGTAATTGAGAATCCAATAGAACTACCGTTATCTGATCTAGACCTTTAATATATAGGCCTATATGATTTTATTATGTTTTGTTTTATTGTAATCCTACACGAATTCGATTTATCATTTGATATTATTTGGAAACTTTCCCACTGTAATTTATTTTGTCAAAATCCACGAATAGTTTTTTTCTTCCACATCGCATTTACACCACAAGAATTACGAGTTTCATTATATCAGCTCCAATTCTGGGGGATAACTAATTATCTATACGTAACTGTAGATTCTTTATCTAACCCAATTGATTCACCAAACCACGACTCTAAAATCTTAAACTTCAATACAATTTAATGGTTTGCTCATGTTCGTATACCGTAATCATATTCAGTTTATCATAATATTCAGCATATGCATTATCAATATTAGGAACTATCTTATCAAATGCATTATTACATATTTGCTCATTTAAACTAAGTGCACAATCAACCATTACAGTTTTACTTCTCTAGTAATTGATAGATATTTTAGATTTTAGAATATACCTTGATGAGATCGAAATAAACTTTTAATCTAAAGAATATACAATAATAATTTATAATTCCAATGTCATTTTCCACCATAATTATGAGCTTATATAATATAAGGCTTATATAATTATAAGCACCTAAATGTATTATAATTTTGAAATAACGGCTTCAGCACCACTAACACCAACCTCTCTTCCACTTTCCACTCCTAAATAACTAACAACACTATCCTTAACAATCATTGCGAATCTTTTAGTTCTAATTCCCATTCCTCTAGCAGTTCCATCTTGGCTTAATCCTAATTTTTTACACCATTCAGCATTTGGATCAGATAAAAATAATAATCGATTTTTAATTTCTGATTTTAATGTTACTTCTTTTGTTAATGCTTTACCCCATGCATTTAAAACAAAAGCATCATTTGAACTAATTATAAGAATTTCATCAATACCTTTTGAAAAAATTTTATGAATGTTTTGAATTTCAAGAAATTGAGGAATATGTTGTTCTGTACATGTTGGAGTGAAAGCACCAGGAACTGCTACAATTAAAATACTTCGATTTGGGAAATGTTCATCAGTTTTATAAGTTATTGGTAAACCACAAGATAAGATATCATCATTATGATCTGTGGGTGAAGAAGGAGGAACGTAAGTGAATTTCGTTGATGGTAAAGTATCACCGATTTTAATTGATGGAGACATTAAAGAAATGATTTAACTGGTAATGGGAAGGTTGTGGATAATAGATATCGATGTATAAGATTCTTATATTTCACAATCCCGGAATATACCCCACCTCTGTTCCGGGTTAACCCTTTTCAACCTAATAAACTGCAAGGTTTTAATCAAGCCTAACTTGTAATTTTACGAAACTCGTAATTAAGGATTTATAGCTAATCCAGGTTAATGCTGCTTATGCAGTGCTTAATAAGGCAGTTTGAAAAACCAATGTGCATGTCTTTAAAAAAATAAATAGTTTCGACTCGTAAATTTCATTCGTATCATCGAGTTCAGTTAAGTAGATTTAAACTTTTGCCAGAGGTGGTAGCTAGAGGAATATAGTTTTACACGGAAACCATCAATGATCGATGATTATAATATGGATTATATTCATAAAATAGGAGGGTATACTTTTTTTATAATGATGATTCTACTTTCCTGAAGCTATTTAATTGGGTTAATTTTTTATTTTTGATCCATCATGTGATAATATATTTGTGTTATGGGTGTTAAATTCAAATATAAGTGTGTGATGGTTAATACCAAAAAGGATTATGTTATTGAAATTGTTGGAAGTTGGAAGCCATTAAAGTATACGTATGAAATCCTGAATATGGTTTTTTTATAACTAAATTGTTATAAATTATTGTATTGACATGTTTAGAGATTTTAATTTAAAAATCGTATTGATTATGCATATGATTAAGGAAATATCTTAATGGTAATGAACCAAGAATATTAAACTGGTACTTTACTTTTGTTTCACCACTTCACATATAAATGGAAAGATTATAATCGGTTACTAATTACCTTACAAGGCCTAATTAAGATGTTCTTAAAATAGTCACTCTATCCCCGAACAACTTTTTACAACATCCAGCACTAATATATCTCAAACTAACAGAATCGTACTCAAATACATGTATAGGTTAAATTATATAATTCCAAAATATATGCGTAATTATAATCTAAATAATTGAACAAAATACTAATAATATGCAATTTTTATAACTATTAATTCTATATAATATTGTTATTTTTTTTTTAATTTATATATCATATCATTATCACTATAAATTGATAATTTTTTCAAACTTCATATTAATTTTTTACATTACAAATATACGGTCAATTGAGGCTAATCAATTTGCGTCTCTCGTATACCTAAAAACAATATATTAAAACCTCCTGGTTAGCAACCAACCCTTTTCGCTGGATCTGAATCGAATCGAATCCAATTGAGCACATGTGGAACTGGAATTAGGATTATGTGCCTTCTACATTGCAATATTGTGTAGAAATTATCTACAAAACCTTATACTATCCCAAGGACATTCTAAAATTGTATGTATTGGAGTGATATTGATATTAGAAAAGTGTAAAGTTAAACTTGAACCAGCTATATAAATACTAATATATATTATGAAATATATAGTTTTTAACCTTTTTAATATATAAGTTATATGATTATATTTTATTTTTCATCATCAGAATGTAATTCTTTATAGTAACTTTGAAACCATAAAGCACAAATTTGTGGACCTTGTTCCTCACAATCTTTCAAACTAACAACTAAATCACCTAAATGATATTCAAATTTATCATCAATTAAACTATTATCATTGGGATCACCTTTTAATTTATCAATATTTTTTGGACGTCTTGAAGCAATTGTTCTTGGAGGAATTAAAGCAGTTTTTGATAATAAAACAGGATGCCATTGTAATAAATGTTCTAAAGCACTACCTTCAGCTTCAGAAAATTTTGAAAATTTTCTATATAATGGATCAACCCAAATTTCTAATAATGCTTTACTATAAGGAGAATTTATAATTATAAAAGATGAAGTATCTAAACCATTTAAATCTTGAGTTATTAAAAATTTTAATTCATCCACAATTGAATTTTTATAAGTTTTTATTGCACCATTTGGTGGTATAATTGGAATATCTTTTAACATTAATGAATTTAATGATGTTGATGATAATAAATAATCATATAAATCAATATCAGTTCTCATTATAACTGAATTTTCATCTAAATACCAAAAATATTTTGCATTTGGAAAAGCAGTTAATGCATCTCTCATTAATAATAATTTACTCCATTGAATTGGTTTTATTGTATCTTTTAAATTTGGTAAATATTCCTGTAAATATTTAATATAAACTCCATAACCTTGAGTTCTAGCATAATCAACTCTATTTTGGATAATTTGTTGTAAATGTAATGGTTCATAAATATCATAATTTAATCCAGTTACTAAAACAATTGATGGTTTTGAATTTAAATAAATTGATTCAGACATTTCAAAATATTCATTTAAAGCTTTTAAAATTGGTGGAATTTCTTTATTTTCATTTGTTAATGATTCAAAATCTTCTAATTGTTTTGAATTTAATGGTATTAAACCATCAGGATTTGATTTTATTATTAAAATATCTGCAATATTTGGGAAAAAATAACGAGATGTTGCCTTTTTAAATTTTTTATTTAAATCTTCATTATTTATTTTTTCAATATTTTCACCATTTCCATTTTGATTTCCATTTTGATTTGATAATTTTTTTAAAAATTGATTATCATTAAATGTAGTTTCCCAAATAAAAAACCAAGATAAAATTCCAAAAATTATTATAGGAATTAAAATCCATTTTCTAACTTTTGACATTGAAATTAATGAACGGGCGGTTGAAGAAAAAGGAGCAGATAAGCAACCTGAAAGGCGAGAAGTTTTTCTAGATCTTGGTCGATATGGTGAAGATAATGATGACATCTCTTTTATTTATCCTTTTTATACCATATGAAAAAGATGAAATGAGAGAGAGTGTTTTTGAAATGGATTAATTTCGAGTTTGGGTTGTATGAGGGAAAGTAATCGAACGTGGCTGCAAAGTTCAAACATCAAACATCAAAACATCAAAAATTATAATTAGAACAAAAAGAACACACACAATACAATAAAATACAATTACCGGTATTTATATAAAATTTATAATTAATCTTCTTCTTCAACATCAATTCCAACATCCAAATTCCTTTCAACAATCATTTCTGCTGGAACTGTTAAATTTCTTCTTTCTGCTTCTTCAGCTAATCTTGTATTTTCATCAAGTAATTCTCGTAAATATACCACAGCTAATTTCATAATATTAGTTCTCCAATTTTCACAAAACCCTTAAAACTTCATTACTTACATTTTTTCAAAACAGTAGCTTCACTACGTCCTTCATGTTCCTGTAAATCCGGAACTATATCAACGAGTCTTTTAAAAGCTTCTCTAATTGCTTGTCTTCTTTTCTTTTCAGAAGCAATATGATTTGCCTAATCCTAAAATCAGTAAGCTATTTCCAATAACATTCTTAAAAAAAACAAACCATACATACTTTTTTTTGATCTTCAGTTAATAAAGCCCCCTGTTGTTTATTAAAACCATTGATTAATCGATTATCCTCATTTGTATCATTTATCATATTTATATTATTATTATTCATAATTGTTGATTGAGATTGTAATGGTAATGGTAATTGTAATTGTGTTGTTGATTGTGATTGATCATGAATTAAATCAGAGGAAACATCACTGTTTTTCCGTCTTGCTCTTTTAGTTGGAGTATCTGCAACAATTGAAGGTCTCTTTTCTGCGTTTCCAGGAATTAAAGGAGAAGTCATTTATATATAATTTGTGTGTATGACATATTTAACATGGTTTATAATTAGAAGCCGAGGCCGGGTAAGTATGGATTACCCTACCCGTCCGGGATACACACTAATTTTTATTTAGGAGTATAGTCAAGCCCCCAAGAAGCAAAAAAAACAAGGAAAAATGGGAGTTTTCTCATCAAGAGCATCAGTACCACCAGTTACTAGATTTTTCTTATCAATAATTACAATACTATCAATTATTGTATTTTGTATTCGAATAACATCATACTCTAAAGTATCATCATCACAAGTGGATCCAAATTCAAATGTAGAAGAAGCTAATATTGAATTTAATCAAATCATTGTTCCAATTTTTCAAATGGTCCCAAATTTAATTAAATATACATTTTGGACAATACTAACAAGTGGATTAATTGAATCAACCATATTAGGATATTTAATAACAATAATTATATGTTTTTATGGCGTTCGGTATACAGAAAGAGTTTGGGGTATATCCGAATCAATTAAATTTATAATTTTATTAATTGTATTGTCGAATTTATCATTATTATTTATATCATTGTTGTTTTTCCAAAAAGAAGACGAAGGAGTTGCCTATGATGGATGTCTATCGATCAATGTTGGATATTTAGTTGCATTTAAACAGTTAATCCCTGAACACTCGATTGTTCTGTTCAAAGGACTGATCAGGATTCGGGTCAAACACTTGGCGGTATTATTTCTAGTTTTAATAAGTGGGGCATCTATTGTGTTTGGAAGTGTCAGACTATTTGTCCAGGGATGGAGTGGGTTTTTCGTGAGTTGGACGTATCTTCGGTTTTACCAGGTTGGGTACGTCGAGCCCATTTTGGCGAGTGCCAGCGAAGAAGGAAGTACGAAAGTGCGGGGGGACGCGAGTGACGACTTCAGCCTAGCCAACTTCTTTGGAGAGCCGGTCGGAAGCAGAGTGGTGGCTCCCGTTTCCAACGCCGCGTTCCAGGTGCTCGTCGCGGTGAAGCTGTGCACGCCGTTCGACTCGGAGGAGGTGCAGACCGGCAACGAGCGGGCCAAGAACAGGACGGCCGCCCGGACGGCCGCCGCCCCGGCCGGCACCAAGAACAAGACCGCGGACAGGAGAAGAGCCATGGCGATGGACATTCTGGAACAGCGCTTGGCGGCCGAAAAGCAGAAAGCGAAGCTCAAAAGCCAACAGAAACAACAGGCCCCGGAAATCCCCGAAACCTCCGAAACCTAAAACTGCCAAATGCGGAGAAGTTATGCGCCCAGCCCTCCAACCAACCAGATCAGCTGGAAGTAAGCAAGCTTTGCTATATAAGTAGTCTATATTTCCTTTAATTCTATCCCATAGTGTCTACATATACATACTTATAGCCAGTAGTAACATGACAAAGGATCCAGATTCAAAGACCTACACCACCTCAAATGGCAAGCCCATGAGCGATCCCTTCGCAACCCAGAGAATTGGCAAGCATGGCCCTCTTCTACTCCAAGACTTCCACTTAATCGATTCTTTAGCCCATTTCGATAGAGAACGCATTCCCGAACGTGTTGTCCATGCAAAGGGTTCAGGTGCTTTTGGCTATTTCGAAACAACCCATGATATTTCCGATATCTGCTGTTCTGATATGTTTTCTTCAATTGGCAAAAAAACTAAAGCCTTTGTTAGATTTTCAACGGTTGGTGGGGAAAAAGGTTCTGCTGATGCTGCAAGAGATCCTCGTGGTTTTGCAATCAAACTTTATACTGAAGAAGGCAATCTAGATTGGGTTTATAATAATACTCCTGTTTTTTTCCTAAGAGATCCTTCAAAATTCCCACATTTTATTCATACACAAAAAAGAAATCCTGAAACAAATTTGAAAGATTCGAATATGTTTTGGGATTATTTAAATAATAATCAAGAATCAATTCATCAAGTAATGCAATTATTTAGCGATAGAGGTACTCCAGCTTCATATAGACATATGAATGGTTATTCTGGTCATACTTATAAATGGTCAAACTCTAAAGGTGAATGGTTTTATGTCCAAGTTCATTTAATTACAAATCAAGGTATTAAAACTTTATCAAATGATGAAGCTGTTAAATTATCTGGTGAAAATCCTGATCATGCTCAACAAGATTTATTTAAATCAATTGAAAATGGTGATTCTCCATCATGGAATGTTTATATTCAAACAATGACTTCAAAACAAGCAGAATCTTTACCTTTTAGTGTATTTGATTTAACAAAAGTTTGGCCACATGATCAATTCCCATTGAGGCAAATTGGTAAATTAACTTTAAATGAAAATCCAAATAATTATTTTGCTGAAGTTGAACAAGCTGCTTTTTCACCATCACATACTGTTCCTGGTCAAGAACCAAGTGCTGATCCTGTTTTACAATCTCGTTTATTTTCTTATCCTGATACTCATAGACATCGATTAGGTACAAATTATCAACAAATTCCTGTAAATTGTCCATATCATGTTCATAATCCAATTCAAAGAGATGGTGCCATGCAAGTAAATGGAAATTATGGAAATCAACCAAATTATTTAGCATCAAACACTCCAATTAATTTTGCAAAAAATATAAAACAATCTGAAGATCATGAAACTTGGATTGGTAAAGCAATTTCTTATAATTGGATGGTATCAATAACAAATGAAGATTATAAACAAGCAACTAAATTATGGGAAGTTTTAGGTAGACAAACAAATCAACAAGATCATTTTATTTATAATGTTGCTGTTCATTTATGTAATGCAAATGCTTCAATTCAAGATAAAACTTTTGAAATGTTTTCTAAAGTTCATCCTGATTTAGGTAGAAGGATTAAAGAAGAAACTTTAAAAAGAAGTCCTGTTAAATTATAATTTATTGATGATTAAACTATTTATTTCATTAAATACATTTTTATATTTTATAATCTAGAAGTTGTTAATTAGTTAGTCATATTCATATAAACACAAAATAAAAAAAATATACATACTTTGTAGTTTGGCAATTATGATCACACTTACAATTAACACCACAAGTACAACGGGAAGCACAACAAGAAACAGGACCTTTTGAACTTGAAGCACTAGTACTCACCACGGTAGATTTAACGTTGGCGGTTGATGAATATGGATGTAAGTGGGCCTTTTTGGAACAGCAGCTTGACGATTTTGAGCGAGAATCCATTGTTGAATAAATATGCAGATGAAGAAAATGAGAATGAAACTGAAGAGAAAGACGGGCATATATATATTCCTTTGTATGTATTTGGTAATCCCACACGCGATAAGCTCAATACGGATAGCTTAACCCAATCGGGAAGTCTGATGCGTGTGAAGATACATCATGTGATCGACGATTACGTAACATTTCGCACTGCGCATGTGACCGGTGTTACCCTGCTTCTTGGCGGTTTGAGATATTTATTTTTTGCAAAAATGCAAAAATGTCTTCTTTTTAAACAATCGACAGCAATTCAAAACCCTCAAACCACGTGTTTTCCCCAGGCCTATTTGAAAAAAAGATGTCTCATTCTAATATTAATATTAATACTGATTTAAATAATTCTCAACCAAATTCTCAGTCAAATTCTTCAATGGCGTCCCCTTCATCAATATTAAAACCTGTTAATGGTAATAATCAACAAATCCCTTCATTAAATACAAGTAGCAACACTACACGAGAAACGGTTCCTGCTGGAGGTGCCTTATTACACAAACAACAAGAAGAAATAACTGAACAATTAGAACAATCAAATTTGCTAGATTCATCAACATTAAACTCAAATTCAAATTCAAATTCAAATTCAAATTCATATTCAAATTCAAATTCAAAGTCAAATTCAAATTCTGATCAATTATTTGTACCAAAAAAACATCAAAAAACTCCTTCTGTTCATGCTCATTTTTTCATTGATGAAACAGTTGCTCATGCAAAAAATCGTTCTCGTAGTGGTAGTGGGAGTAATAATTTAAATGAACGTGGAAATCGTTCAATTGCTGAATTATTAGAAGGTCAAACTTCTGTATCTTCTTTAAGTTCAACTAATACAAACCCTTCAATGTCAAATTATACTAATAGTAACACAAATGGAAATATAAATGGTATTGGTAATGGAAATGGTAACGGAAATGGAAATGGAAATGGAAATGGTAATGCCAATGGTAATGCCAATGGTAATGCCAATGGTAATGGAAATGGCAAAATTAACGCCAATGGTAATGGTAAAATAAGTGAAATTGGTTCAAATTCAGATCCAAGATTACAAGATGATGGTAAAATTCATATTTTATTAGCGTCAACAGGCTCCCCATCAATTTTAAAAATTCGTTTAATTATAAATAAATTAATTGAAATTTATGGTCATGATAAAATATCAATTCAATTAATTTTAACAACATCTGCAGAATATTTTATATCAAAATTAGAAATTCCAAATTTTATTACAATATGGAAAGATTCTGATGAATGGTTAACATGGAAAAATCGATCAGATCCTGTAATTCATATTGAATTAAGAAGATGGGCTGATATTTTAGTAATTGTTCCATTAACTGCTAATACTTTAAGTAAAATTGCAATTGGTTTATGTGATAATTTATTAACTAATGTTATAAGAGCTTGGAATATTCAATATCCAATTTTAATTGCTCCAAGTATGATTAGTTATAGTTATGGGAATCCAATTACTAAAAAACATATTAATATTATTAAAAATGAAATGAAATGGATTGAAGTTTTAAGACCAAGTGAAAAAGTTGTTGGTAGTTTTGGTGATATTGGTATGGGTGGTATGATGGATTGGAATGAAATTGTTGATAAAATTATTATGAAATTAGGTGGTTATCCAAATGATGATGATGATGATAATGATGATAATAATGATGATAATAATGATGATAATAATAATGATAGAAATGGTAATGATACTGATGATGATGATGACGACGACGACGACGACGATGATGATGATGATGATGATGATGTAGCTATGTCAGATAAAGAAAAACCGGATCAAGTTCAAATTAAATTATCATTAAATTGATTATCATTTATATTTTTATTTATTTTCTATTTGTTTATTTTTGCTCTTTTTAATTCTTTGGTTAGTTTTGCAATTTGAATTATATTATTTATTTCATAATTATTATCTATATTCATTCTTTTATTATATTTAAAAATTATATCTATATCTATATCTATAGCTAGAGTTTTTTATCTTTGTACTAACAACAATACTATATATTATACATTAATTGAAATTATAAATGGTGTTTGGATTGTCATTATCATTTAATTTTCTTGTCAGCGCTTCTCTCTACAGTATTATATCACTCCAAATAACCCTTCTAAAAAACGTAAAATGTTCAGTATGTAAAAGGCTGTAACCAAAGGAAGAGAATGATATGGTCTTAGGCTAGTCTCATGTCGTTTGGGGTGGTGTATATAATAAAGAATATTAGGGCGCTGCAGAATCAGGGTCTGGGAATGTATTTCCTCGACAACAGTCAGACTAGGCCCTTGAACCAAAAATTATTTCTAACATATCGAAATTCGAGTCTTATGGTATAAGATGGAATTTAGGAGGGGTGGTATTTCATTGTGTAGAGTGGTATCAGAAAAAAGTGAGCCACTCCACTTTCCTACATAAATCTTCTGGAAGTGACCTTTTATAAAATTAATAAGTTTATCATATTCAAGCAGGATGACAGACCTATCTATAAGAGCTGGAATCACGATGGATTGTTTTTTGAAAGAGGTTTTGGAGTGGCCGCCTTTTTCGCCAGATCTGAATCCACTCGAGCACATATGGAACCTCCTTAAAATAGTTCATCACAAGGCTGGAATTCCAATTATGTGCCTACCATATGGTACAGAAAGGAAGGAAGATCTCTTTTGAAAATTTGGGCTGATATGGATCAGGGTATCAAAGATAAGCTGATTAACTCCATTCATATGGCTTGTAGGATGTGAGTCGTCTATGGCGTTAGGGGTGCCAACTCTATATTTAAAATATTGACTTCATTTTTTATATAATCTAATAGAATCTCTAGAATTTAAGGAACATTATGAACTATTTTATTAATACTTTAAGGCCTTGTAGAGTATTCAATGGTTGTTTTTTAAAATTCGCTATTAGCCATATATCAGCATTCAATTCAGAACAGGTATTGAAGTGCATTGGTATGAAAAACTTGATTTTGATGGGAAATCGAAAGATATTAGGGTTCAAAAAAAAAAAAATTGAGAAGCTTATAAAAAAATTATGTTGCGAGTAAAGCAGACTATTTCTTTATTGGAATACATATACTAATCTTTTGAGTTTTATTAGTCCACTATTTAACTAACGATTATTCCAATAATAAATTTATTTGTTCATTAATTGCAATAAAATATGACAATACTGTACCTGATACTATATCATCATTACTCTAGATCTTTTTTAAAAATAAATCCCAATTGCGGTTGCAAAAGTGGAAAATAGGCTTAGAAAATTTAGCTATAAGCTTAGGATATTATAGTTGTTAATTAGCAGTTTTGTCTGAAATCGAAAATCAAGCTCAATAAGATGATATCCATGGTCAATTACCAAATTTTTTGCTGAAATAGTTTATGATTTATAAACATGTTCATAATTGCATACAAAATAACTTCCTGTCAAATGCCTTTATCTAGCCGTTACGCCAAAAAGCTAATTAACTCATTGTGAATTTCGAAAAATATAAACTTAGAATTTGAAGATGATTTATATTTGGATGCTCCTATTCTTGAATTATTGCCTTTTAAAATATTAATATTAAAGAAAATTTTATGACTGTGATTTTCCATTAATATTTCATAAATTGAATGATTCACCAGTACTGATAAGTAGTGATATTATGCGTAACTCTATAGCTAGGATATATTTCAATATTCGAAAGAAATATCGAACCCAGAATTATACATAATTAAATTTGATGTGATTATCACTTCTTTCAAGTATTATGATAATACAATATACCTATATAAATAGTGGATGTCTACGGACGCTGCCCTTTCGCCCTCGTAACGGGCCGATTGATGCGCTAACGTTTGTCCATTCTTTTGAATACTTATAAGGCTATCTATACCAAATTCTAAGCTCCTTTTGAGCTGAAAGATTCGCCAAAAGAAAGGGTAAGTGACTGTTATATATTTAGGTGAATACCTAATCATTATATATGAAATTTTGTTAAATAAGCCAAATTAATCTCAGATTTACATAACCCAAAACGGCAGCGTCCCTTGAAAAAGTAGCAGCATCTGTAGATCTACTCATATAAATAAGAGGTTTGTTATAATCGATTAAGGCCTACGCTAATGATACTTCTGAACATTTTTCAAGCTTTGGAATTGATGATCAATTGTAAGATAATGATTATTTGCATCATAGTTAAGATAAAGTGTATTATAATGAAGAATTAGTTCCGAATGGTACAATTGATGCATATTCCCACTCATATTTTGATGATTAGGATATTGATCACTATAAGTCCAATGTGGATGATAGTTCTACCTCTGATTCTGACTCTTACCATGATCCCGTTAATTTTAAAGAACATGTAGTATAACACGAGGAGATTGCTTGAAGTTACGCTCACTTATAGTAAATAGTCTAATTGTAATACATTATATATATCATCTTGAATTCATTTTAAACACCTTAGAACCTGCTATTATCAAGCCTTTAGGAACCAGTGACTAGTTTCCGATTCTGGATAAGCATAAACACATATATTTCATTCAAGTAAGCACAAGTACAAGTGCAAACTGGAAAGCGTCATATGGTCATCATATGATGGATCTATGTTCATCGAATGGTATGATACGTTTTTAATGGAAGCGCAGTATTGAAAAGTGAGATTTGATGAGATTTATAAAGTTGTCCGACCAATCCCATTACTTCAAAATAGTAGTAACTCAAAAGTTTTGCGATTGAATTATCACTAGTAATTTAGATTACAAGTGCGAGGACTTTAAAGAATGAAAATGAGAATAAGAACAAATTTATATTTTTCGCTGTTGAAATCTAAAAGAAAAAATAAGATGTCTTGCTGAAAATTGGTATCTCTAAAGTAGTCAGAAAATGATTACCAACATTTGATTTACATGATTGTGTGTCACTGTGTGTTCTATGAAACTCAGTCCCAGCCTTTAAAAACAAAACATATATAGAATACTGTACCCGAAGGTCTGGATCTGTACGTATGATCGTAAGGAAAAGAGGTTTTACTGCATTGTAAAAAGTGGCTCAAGATCGTAATACTCCATGACTCCTACAGTATGATGTTATATTATATGAGCGCTAATACTACATACCGAGTATGTAGTGAAATTTCTGAAGGCCTTTTAGAAGACCCGGTAAATGGTTATAATGTTCCCATTTTTATGTGAAGTGGTGACACGAAAGTACAGCCCCAGTTTAATCATCACAATCTCCACTGGATAATATATAAGAAAATGTAGATTTTTTAATCTTGTAATCTTTAGCATAAAAATAACTTGTAATCAGATCAAGCGATTGCCCAGTCTTTTAAACTCAGACTCTTAAATCTCACTCAAAGTCAATATTCAAAGAAGTCTAGTCACCCAAAATATTACTCCTCAAATGTATTCAAAGGAATCTTTTAAACCCTCAAGATTTGATTTATTGCCCTTTCAGAAAGAATTTTAGGCTCCTTTGTTCGAGGAGGTGTTATTCCAGAAGAATTGTTAGAGTCTATCTTTACAATGAACCGCGTAGTTGGATTAATATTAACACTTCTGTCTACTTCAGCAATCGATGTTTATTCAAATTTCTTATCTCATTCTGCTTAATTGGTTGGAGATTCTTTTTAGAATTACAACTACGTTAAATCTCGTTTCGTGGAACTCTAGAAGCGACCGAAATCGTTCTACAGTATATTAATGCATATGGGATTATAATTGGGGGGTCAATAAAGTAATACCTTGTAATAATTAAGGTTTGAATAATTTAACCCGGAACTGATATGGGGTATATTCCGGGGTCCTGAAATAGCTCATTATAAGAATCTTATTACATCCACCAACTTTCCCGTTACCAATTAAATCATTTCTTTAATGTCTCCATCAATTAAAATCGGTGATACTTTACCATCAACGAAATTCACTTACGTTCCTCCTTCTTCACCCACAGATCATAATGATGATATCTTATCTTGTGGTTTACCAATAACTTATAAAACTGATGAACATTTCCCAAATCGAAGTATTTTAATTGTAGCAGTTCCTGGTGCTTTCACTCCAACATGTACAGAACAACATATTCCTCAATTTCTTGAAATTCAAAACATTCATAAAATTTTTTCAAAAGGTATTGATGAAATTCTTATAATTAGTTCAAATGATGCTTTTGTTTTAAATGCATGGGGTAAAGCATTAACAAAAGAAGTAACATTAAAATCAGAAATTAAAAATCGATTATTATTTTTATCTGATCCAAATGCTGAATGGTGTAAAAAATTAGGATTAAGTCAAGATGGAACTGCTAGAGGAATGGGAATTAGAACTAAAAGATTCGCAATGATTGTTAAGGATAGTGTTGTTAGTTATTTAGGAGTGGAAAGTGGAAGAGAGGTTGGTGTTAGTGGTGCTGAAGCCGTTATTTCAAAATTATAATACATTTAGGTGCTTATAATTATATAAGCCTTATATTATATAAGCTCATAATTATGGTGGAAAATGACATTGGAATTATAAATTATTATTGTATATTCTTTAGATTAAAAGTTTATTTCGATCTCATCAAAGTATATTCTAAAATCTAAAATTATGATATATTTTATTTCGATGTCGATATCTATCAATTACTAGAGAAGTAAAACTGTAATGGTTGATTGTGCACTTAGTTTAAATGAGCAAATATGTAATAATGCATTCGATAAGATAGTTCCTAGTATTGATAATGCATATGTTGAATATTACGATAAACTAAATATATATATGCATATCAATAATATGAACATGAGCAAATGGAAGCAAAGATTAATTTATCTAGATCTACATTTGGTATTTTGATTATTTCAAATTCAACTATTTAATTGTATTACTCCGGATTATAGTCGTTGTCTGGTGAACCAATTAGCTAGATAAAGAATACCACGTGACTAGCACACATAGTTCTCAATACTACATATATTTTCACTTCTTAAGCTAGTAAAAACACAAGAATTTCCTTCGATATACAACTATAGAGAGTGGTATCCAACTACGCTATACACTTCTTCATCAGCTCAAGCCGAAAATCTAATTAGGTATTTACTCATTGCATTATTCGGATTACCCATATGAATTAAATAACCAACTAGAATGGCAACATAGGAAATTAGCGCTTCTTGTTCTCATTGATTTAAAATTATAAAAAGCAGCATATTATATTCAGAAACATATTCATAAAAATGGTACTTGGATTTATTTTGTCAACCGCCGGTTCCTTTATTGCGGGTGCTATAATGCCGGAACAGAATGTYGTTGCTGTTGCGGGTGTTGGGATGGTAATTGGTACCGCTTTAGAATATATTTTTTGTCCAGCGGCAGTTATTCTTGATGGCGCAGTTGCTGTTGGGAGCTCAGTAGCGATAGCACAAGGTGGGAAGTTGGTTGGCATCAAATCGGCACAATCGGTTGCAAAAAACGTTGTTCAGCAAGCAGTTATTAGAAACGGAGTGATTCAAGTTGGGAAGTCTTTACTTACTGTAGAAGGTGGAAAATTAATTGGTATCAAGGTTGCTGAGAAAGCAGGTACTGCTTTACTAAAAAATGTGGTTACAAATACCACTGGTTCTGTGGTCGCGGCAAATTTAGGAAGAATAAAAAATAGATCTTAAGGAATCTATCACCAGGTGGTTATAAATTACTTATAAGATCTTGTTGTTAGAGTTACACGCTACGACGAACTGATGTCAATTAATTACTAATTTAACTTAAAACTTTTATTCCAAATATAAAACACTTTATCTAGACGTTGACTAAATTTCGGCCAATACTAATTTTAATTTCGTGGTTGTGGGCAAATTATCTTTTCTGGTTTACTTCCCATACACTCCTCCCTTAATTCCTAATATTGATCATGCATATGCAGAATGTTACAATAAACTGAATATGATCAAGAACATGAGCAAAGCAAAGATTGGTTAATAAGATGCCGTATATCATATATTTTGATTATTTTAAATTTAACCACTCAATTTTATTGAATTTGGAGATTTTAGGGTCGTGGTTTGGTAAAGCAATTAGGTCAGATAAATAATATATGTCACAGTTATATCGAATTCGATTCTACGACTTAACTTGATTAATGGCTTATCTCACCCAAATTAAGAGGAATCATTCAGACATATTGCAGGATAGAATATCTCATTATTAATACTCATATTCTCCTATGTTTGTTAATATTTCAAACAAATATCGGGACTCAATAGAATTGGAGTTATTATATTATTAATAACTTACAGAAAAATAAAAAGTAATCATATAGGCTTATATATCAAAAGATGTCTGTATTAGATAATGATGAACTTCTACTGGAGCTTCAATTACTTTATGGTACAGGGCTTTCAAAATGTTAAACTCAGGAGAGAGGCACAAGAGCAACATAAGGTAAAGGTTGAAACTCTGAAGATCTAATGGCCTCTTCAGTCGTCTGGATGAAAGAGTATAATAATAATAAACAAATTGGTTTATCTATATTTAAATTCAAACACCTACAAATATATGCGTAAATATAAAATCATGCAATTAGGGTATTTAATCCAGAGTTCAAAGTCCGGAAACCAGAGTATTCTTAATCAGTTAGTTATAGCCAATGAATCGCGAAAAAATTGTTTCAGCTTTATTCTCAATTATCATCTTTGTTGCTCAATCCGGAAACTCCTATCAGTTAATTGAATATAGGTCCATGTATATAATTTTTAATCATCGTCCAAGGGTGATAGTCGGTGTAGCCATTGGCCACAGAGTTTTAATGAAGCCATCAATTGCCGATGATTATAAATTGGATTATGGTATACTATATATATAAAGAGGTTTCCAACTTATACTACATTTCTTCATCAGCTCAACCCAAGAATCTAATAAGGTATTTACTCTTTGCTCTAAATTTATTACTCCAATAGTAGATATATATGAGTTGCATAACTAACTAGAATGGTAACATAGAAAATTAACGTTTCTTGTTCTCATTGTTTTGGATCACATTAAGATTATAAAAAGCAGCATATTATATTCAGAAATATATTTATAAAAATGGTACTTGGATTTATTTTGTCAACCGCCGGTTCCTTTATTGCGGGTGCTATAATGCCGGAACAGAATGTTGTTGCTGTTGCGGGTGTTGGGATGGTAATTGGTACCGCTTTAGAATATATTTTTTGTCCAGCGGCAGTTATTCTTGATGGCGCAGTTGCTGTTGG